>NDXB01016257.1:8529-41889 GCA_002631895.1 Agapornis roseicollis
TTTTTTTTTTTTTTTTTATTCAGGAGAATATATGTGTGGTTAACATTTATATATATATACACACATACACAAAGTATTTTATTTATTTAAAAGAATGCATAAGCAATATAGTTTCCTTGTTACACAGAAGGAATAAAAATCGATTTGATCAATACTGCACAGATGCTAGGCCCCACCCTTCTGGCAGAATCCAAAAGGCAAGTTCATCTTGGCAATGAACTGCCAGAATCAGAGCTCTGCCTTCTCTTTCCTAGATTTCAACCCCTGATATCCAAAGAAAGGCTGTATTACATTTCCTTCAGCAGGAAAAGAATATAATAAATCACAGTGAAACCAAAACCTGCATACTGTATCTCTGACAAATTAATACTCCTAATATTCTTACAGTAGGTGCTTATTGCCATGGGCCTACTCACCTAAGCTTTTGCTTGTATATAAAGCGTTGAGGCCCCTAAAATCATTCAGTCTAAATTACTTTTTAAGATACTCCAAGGAAATAGAACTTATGTATCTTTAGTACCTGTGTTGAGTATTTTCTCCCTACAACTTAGGCTTCTCATATATCCTTAGCAGTAAACCTAGAACTTGAGTTGGTCACTAAGAACCTGGTTAAAATATATTCAAGAGCAAATTCATTGGACATACAGTAGTGTAAGTCACAAAATTTAAAAGCACCTTCTGAAAAATGTATCTCATTTAGGTTTCATTTATTTAGATTAAAAATTATATACACAAAATAATAATAGAAAAATTGTTATTCCACCTTCAACAATGAAATGAAGGTGCTTCATTAGCTACTGTTACCTTTGCAGGGCTCAGCCATGCTTATCATGAAAGTGTAGAGAAATTAAAGTTGGAAAGGACCACTGGTGATCATTTAGCCCAACTGTCTGCTCAAAGCAGGTTCAATTAGATCAGGTTGCTCAGGATTACGGTCAGGTGAGGATTCAATATCCAATTCAATACCGAACTCTGTACCTGTCCCCAAACCTGACCACTCTTGTGGTAAAAATAAAGTCCTAATATCTAATCAGAATTGACCATGTTGAAGTTTGTGTCCATTGTTTTTCATTCTGTCACCTGGCTCATGTCTCACACACTGTACACCAGGTCCCCTGAGCTGCTTTCTGTCCAGGCAGCCCCAGCCTGTACTGTTGAATGGGGTTATTCTATTTCAAATGCATGACTTAAATGGCAAGAACAACAGGACATGAAGAACACCTCTCACAAGTGACTGAACAGAATACAGGGTGGAAAGGTATTAATGAAACATGTTCTTTCCACTGAGTACACACATCTAGGGGTTTGTTTTGGTTTGGGTATTTTTACAGCAGCTATTCAGCAGCTCAGTTCTTTGTAACCTAGGGAGGAAGTGCAGGATGAGAGAAGCATCAGATTATCAATTATCTCATGTAGCATGACACCTAAGTAATGATTCACAATTTATAATACAACTCTGTCACAGCTTACTACTGCTTTGTTTCTGCATGAGTAACTGGTGACTTCTCAGCTGCCTTTGTATCTTGCATATATGTGGTGCAGGCAAGCACTCTGTGATGCTGGAGCCCCTATGTATGTAGTAAGGGAAGAAAAGGAGAAAACATAGAAACCAAACACAACAGAGAAAAAAATCACCATGATCAACAGAATTTAAAATCTGCCATTGATCAAATTGAGACATTCTGCCTATAGCTGCAAATGTAGGCTAGCAATTAGTATGTCAGGTACCACAGAAGTAGAAGAGAAATACTCTGGTACTGAGCTGCATGGAAACAAACCCCAAAACTTCTCTAAGCTGTCCAAATTTTTATCTTTTTTCTTTCAAGACCCCAACTTTTTTATCTATATGGATGTAAGTAAAGATTAAGTTTCATGACAAAACTCATACTTTAGGCTGAATGTATAAACCCATCAATCCAGCTGAGGTTTTGACCTGACATACATCATACATGACATAAAGAAAGATCCTTAAGTCTGAAGTTTGCTTAACTATTTAAAGCTTGAGAAGTTGCAGTGGAATCAAGAACCAGTGGGATATACCAGTCTCAACTTACTTTCCAAATATTCAAATGTTTAATAATGAAAATGGTAAAGTGGTCCTTGATCAGATCATGTCACAAACATGACAAGAGAAAGAGATAAACTGCAGAAGACATTATGTTATGCTACATACAAATTTTACTTCTAGATGACCATTAAGAGGAATACATAATCAGCTTTTCTGCTGAAATAATATTGTTTAGGACTACTGTTTAAAATAATTTTGAAAGAAACCATGTGTAATCCTTTTTAAGATATTATATGCTCATTGCAGTATTTACTATATAATTCAAACACCTTTTGCCTTGCAAATTAGTGTTTCATATTAAGAAGTGGCACCCAGAGGGCACAACCTTGTAGTAAGGAAAGTCACCAGATATAAGAGCTGTAACTTCAGCCTGGAGAAGGCTCAGGGGCAATCTTATTCATGTCTATAAATACCTCAAGGGAGGATGTAAAGAAGATGGTGTCAGGCTTTTTTCAGTGGTGCCCACGGACAGAACAAGAGCTAGTGGGCACAAACTGAAATACAGAAGCTTCCCTCTGAACATTATGAAACACTTTCTTAGGGTGAGGGTGACCAAGCACTGGCACAGGTTGCCCAGAGAAGCTGTGACATCTGCACCCTTGGAGGTATTCAAAAGCCACCTAGACATGGTTATGGAAAAGTGGCTGTAGGTGGTCCTGCCTGAGAGATGCCTTCCAACCTCAACCATTCTGTGATATCAGGTAGGCAGGCAGAAGGATAAATTGCACATAATATGGTATCGGTATCTCAGTACCAAAAGCAAGCATCCTCTACTACCCACATGATGACAATACATAACCATCAAAATACTTCAAGTCATTCTCCAAGCTATAAACCATCTTCTCTGTAGGATAGTCACTTCTGTAGCTTTCCAGAGCATTATGTTCACTAGCTTTAATAACATTTGGTCATAAATTAATCAATTTTCTGTAGACAGACACTATAGCAACAAGAATGATAATTACTACAGTTATATATTATTGTTACAGTTATACTACAGTTATACTACAGTTATATATTATTGACATTCTACAAGTTTATAATCTACATAACTATGATTTTTTACAGTAGTATCAGTCTCTAACAATGCTTTTGTCTACACTTGCTTTAGCTATAATATCCAACACTGGTAGATTATCTGATGGAAGCAACAATAAGTGGAACTAAGTTTTGAACTTACTTTTTGATGAGACACTTCTACTCTCATCCTATATAAGCCCAGAGGGAATAGTGCTCTTCCTAAATAAAGATGTCAGTAGTTTTGAGTTTAAAGGTTTAAAGACAGCAGTGCTTGTATCATTCATGAAGTGGCCAACAGTAATGTCTCAGTTATTGAAATGATTAATAACACATATGACAGAAGACAAAGAATGCTATCTTCATCAGAACTTCCTTAGTGCAGCCAATTTCTCACCTTAAATTCACAAAGTATCCTATTTTTTAAACTCTGTGTGGTTTCCAAGATTCAATGTCTTGGCTATTCTGTAAACCCAACATCCACACGCAGGCTCTGGATTCTCTGATGCCTCCCATCTCATGACTCTAATGAAGCCAGGCAGCATCAGTTATTCCTAATTGTCTCTACCACAACAGTTCCCTAAAAAGGAATCACTTCAACTCTGTAACTTCAGTTCAGACTCGCATCCTTAAATGCAAATTAGGAGTCAAGGTAGCACCAAGAGCAGGATTTTTCATGAAGAAACTGGAGAGTGAGCTGGTCATGTCAGGTTTACTTCAGGTGCAAGAAACCCAAAGCAAGAGGCTGTCCAAAAAGAAGCTAAGGATCCTCTTGGAGTGTTTGTCATTTCTTTGAAAGAGATTGTTCCGTCAAGGCAACAGTAGGTGAAAGATGAGACCTAAACCAATGCAGAATTCAAAACACAGCAAATAGTAGATTTACACATTTAGTCCAGGAGTAGGTGAACTAAGGCTGTTTGACAAGTCAGATTTGTGGCCACACTGAGCACATAATCAACAGAGAAACAAAACCCTGAGATACCCACTAATCAGAAGGGTCTAAAAGAATCTCCAGACTGGTACACTCTCCTGAATGTAACAAAATCTATGTTTGTAACATTATTAGGTACTAACCTATAGAGAAAAAAGGTCTCATAATAGATCCTAATTTATATCTTCCTCCACTGTGCCAGGGGCTATTACATCTTGCATGTTTTTAATAGGTATTGTAATCACATAAATCTTCAATTTTCTGTAAAACTTTAGATGGCACATTTGTAAGTATTATAAGTGGGCCTATAATTAAACAGCTTTCTTTAAAAAACAATTCCATTTCAATTTCTAATAAACTATTTTTCTTTTAATGGAATTCATGAGTAGCAACTTCACCCTGTACTACTTACACATCATCCTGGATCATGTGAGATGCTTCTTCCGTATATTAGACATCAATTGACCTTGTGGTAACAAGCACCTCAGAAATAATTTCAGTGAATGAAATTATGTTTAGCAATATGCGAAAGACCTAAAAAGGTCTGATGTGAGAGAGTATACCGCTTAATAGAGGTCCAGGTTTGGGGAATTGCATTACCGCTTGCATCAGCCTAAATGACCCCACAACAACCATCTCACGTTGACACAGCTTGCAGATTTATGCAGTGTGTAGCAAAGAGACAGTCTTATCACAGCTCATCCACTATCAAGTGTTTGGAAAAGATAAGAATTAATTTGCATTTTTAATGACAGTTCAATGTCTTGACTTCTGTGCAGATGCTACATTGACAAATACAAATTATAGATGTGGACAACTCACTTCCTCTAGGTTTACTACATATATTTTGGGGATGCATTTCTTCCATAAAGACTAAGTACTGGTATGATACCAACTGACACAGGTGAGAAATTATACAGTATTTAAAGTTATATTAATTGTTTGATGAAGTATTTTAATATATCCTGCAACCTCCTGGGTGAGAGGATTACAAGCTTTATTTGCATTCCAAGTCCATCCTTTTGGTAACAGAGATCACTAAAAAGGGTTGTCAATTGATATCCGCAAGACAGAAATTATTTTTCTCCACCCCTTCTTTTCCTTCTTCTTCTGCCCTCATCAGGAAAATATGCATGGAAGACAAATACTCCACACCTGTTTGCTAAATTAGCTAGTTGTTAATGATAGCCATTGGACAGACTTTTATAGGGTTATCTGCTTTGTTTGGTTTTAACAGATACTCCTCATCTGACCAAATGACAGTGTGCACTTGCAGCCCAGAAAGCCAACCGTATCCTGGGCTGCATCAAAAGGAGTGTGACCAGCAGGTCAAAGGAGGTGATCCTGCCCCTCTACTCTGCTCTCGTGAGACCTCACCTGGAGTATTGTGTGCAGTTCTGGTGTCCTCAACATAAAAAGGACATGGAGCTGTTGGAACAAGTCCAGAGGAGGGCCACGAGGATGACCAGGGGACTGCAGCATCTCCCATACGAAGACAGGCTGGGAAAGTTGGGGCTGTTCAGCCTGGAGAAGAGAAGGCTGCATGGAGATCTCATAGCAGCCTTCCAGTGTGTGAAGGGGGCCTATAGGGCTGCTGGGGACGGGCTCTTCATTAGGGACTGTAGGGACAGGACAAGGGGTAACTGGTTCAAACTTAAACAGGGGAGGTTTAGATTGGATATAAGGAAGAAATTCTTTCCTGTTAGGGTGGTGAGATGCTGGAATGGGTTGCCCAGGGAGGTTGCGAGTGCTTCATCCCTGGCAGTGTTTAAAGCCAGGCTGGATGAAGCCTTGGGTGGTATGGTTTAGTGTGAGGTGTCCCTGCTTACGGCAGGGGTGTTGGAACTAGGTGATCTTAAGGTCCCTTCCAACCCTAACTATTCTATGATTCTATGTCCATGTTCAAAGACATGTAATTAAATTAATATGACACCCTGATATAAAAACATTCACAAAAAGACAATCCAAGAAACTGTGACCTATGCACCACATATATGCCTTTATTTTTTCATATATAGATATCAAAATACTACTTTCTCACCACAGAAGTATCTTAAAAGAAAAGGATGTTATGTTAATTAAGCATTTAGTTCTGATGCATTTCCAGGAATGTACATTGATTTTATGTGATTTCTTCAGCTCATACTCACTAGTCATATATATCCTAAATTAAATACTAGTCACTCACTTTAAAGATGCCAACATCTTGTTCTGTGTGACTATGGAACATTAACCACCCCTGCTCAAATCAAAACTGACTAACAAGGCAGCACATTTTTTGAAGGAGTGTTAAGGCACGGTGGATAATGACATTTATCTAAATTCCACACTGACATGCAAAATATGCAATTTCACTGAAAAATTTGTATTTAAATCAGCTGAAACATCCTGCATCATCATTCGAGTTCTATAGCAGCTGTTTCAAAAGTGTTAACAGCAAATTCTTGGAGGAGCTTACATGGAGGACAACACCAGCAGAAAAGAGAGCTTGGACAGCAGACCTTCTATGTAGTTAACTTATTTACAATGCCATTATACACTATAGATTGTTCCTCTATACTGACAGTTACATGTAATCCTCACACTAATGCTTTGGGTTTATACTAAAGTTATAAAAAGCAAAAATAATTCACTGTTGACAGAACATACTGTAGGTAACTAGACTATATTTTGCTATAACAGTGATTGATGGGACTGTTTGGTGGATAAGGAACTAGTTGGATGGTTGCATCCAGAGCATAGTGGTCAACAGCTCAATATACAGATTGACACCAGAGACAAACTGCATCCCTCTGGAGTCCTTATTAGAACCAGTACTGTTTAGTATCTTCATCAATGACACGGACAGCAGGATCAAGTGCACCCTCAGCAAGTTTGCAGATAACAGGAAGCTGAGTGGTGCAGTTGACATGCCTAAGGGATAGGATGCCATCCAGAGGGACCTGGACAAGCTCAGTAAGTGGGCCCACGTGAACCTTGCGAAGTTCAAAAAACCAAATGCAAGGTCCTGCATCTGGGTTGGGGCAATCCCCAGTATCAACAGAGGCTGGGCATGAAGGGATTGAGAGCTTTGCTGATAAGGACTTTGGGGGCGCCAGTGGATGAAAAGATGGATATGACCAAGCAGTGTGCACTCAGTCCAGAAACCTAACCATATCAGGGGCTGCATCAAGTGTGAGCAGCCAGTCAATGGAGGTGTTTCTGCCCCACTACTTTGCTCTGTTGTGACCCAACCTAGTGTCCTCAGCACAGGAGAGAGATGGACCCATTGGAACGGGTCCAAAGGGGGCCACAAAAACGATCAGAGGGATGGAACACCTCTCCTGCAAAGACAGGCTGAGAAACTTGGGGTTGTTCAGCCTGGAGAAGAGAAAGCTCCAGGGGGACCTTACTGCAGCCTTTCAATACTTAAAGGGGGTTTATAAGAAAAATGGTGACAAACTTTTTAGCAGGGCCTGCAGTGACAGGATAAGCCATTAGTACTTTTAAACTAAAGGAAGGGTAGATTCAGACTAGATATAAGGAAGAAAAATTATTAAATGACAGTAGTAAAACAATGGAACAACAGAGAAGTTCTTTCATCCCATCCCCAGAAACATTCAAGGACAGGTGGACAGAGCTTTGAGCAATCTGGTCTAGTAGAAGGTGCTCCTGCCTGTGGCAAGGGGGTCACAACTAAACGATCTTTAAGGTCCCTTCCAACTCAAGCCATTCTATGATTCTATGATAATGAAAACTAACAGCTGGATGTGACTTGTGAAATTAAAGAAACTTTCACAACATGTATCTGAAAATACAGACACACATCGGGATGCGGTACTTTATTACATCATAAAACCCACCCAATATTACCTACTCTATTATTAAATGCAATACTTAAGACAGTAAAACATTGCTAATTCACAAGCCTGCAGCTAAATGAAAAGTCAGTAATACCCAGTTGGACTAATTAATGTGCCCATCAACAGTGGATAAACATGAATATGTATTTTTTGGACATATCTTTAGTATTTGCTAACAACATGTGCTAGCAAATAACATACTTGTTTCCTTAGATTTCTTTCAACTTATAAATTCTTCCTCTGAAGTGAAATCCTTGTCTTCTGTTTTATAGTCTTTCCTCTCACAATATGTTACATATCATTTATTGTAATTTTATTTGCATTTTTGTTCATATTTTACAGTAAGAACTTCATATTTGTACAACTATTTTAACTGTTTTCTTGTGAGAGAATCATTTGCATCTAAGATGATATATCAAATTCTCTAGCTTTGAAAAAGGCTTAAAGGAATTAGGCCTGTAACTCTTCTTTAAAACCAATAGGAATTGATAACTTTATTAGGACTTTTCTGAAATTATTAATCAGAAGATTAATTTCTTAATTATTTTGTCTAAATCTACTGAATGTACTATCCAATTTACCTAATGTAATATCCAATTTTAATTCTTTTTCACATTAGCCATAATATTTTTCCCCATATTCTTACAACTTTTTTTTTTTTTCTATTTTACACTATTTTCTCTTTGTGCTTCCCAGTATTTTTTTACTTTTAGGATAACTGACAAAAGCATTTCTCTGGCTCAGTGCTCTCAGCTCCATACAAAATGAAATCACAAACTCTCTATCCTTCTGCATCTTGTCGGTAATGATTAGTCAGGTATGTTATTGCTGCAATAAAAATGTTTTATTCCCCCATACCAAGAGAGCAAGGGAAGGAAGAAGGAAGGAAACAAAAAGAGAAGGGAGGAAGGGAAGAAATCCAGATACCATCTCAGTCCAATGTTGAATTACAGAGTTGGAGTCACAAAACTGAAATTCATTTCAATCTCTGAAACCAGTGAAACAGTAAAGGACTCTTTAAGCATTTTCTCTAGTCCCACACCGAGGCCCAACACTGTTTAGGTATTTGTCCTGCTTGTTGGATCTGTTCTTGGTTGATTGTTAAATAAAGATGACAGGCAATGTCTACAGTATAGTATACATTCCTGTATGCATCAGAATATTTTATCTCTAAGGTAAATTATTCATAATACACTAAAGACCCTGTTAACTTAATGTGAGTATCTCTGGCAACAATAGCTCATTAATTTGGTGAGAAAATTTCAGTGCAACAATTATTTAAAAAATGCAGTCAGAGAAGTCTCAGTGTTTGCTGTCAATGCCTTGTGCTTTTAGTAAAATACAGATGTAGTCATTCATGTCCAATTATCTGATTTGAAAGACAACAAAATTACACATAGCTCTGGTGTCCCAACACCCTTCAGGGTGGTGAGGAAGGCTGCTTTCTTTCTAAGGCAAGAAGAAAAGTACTGCGGAAGTTCTACCTCCATCACTTTGTTAATTAATAGATTTAAAGAGCTTTGGTCCCTACACTCAAAGTTGTTTTTAAATGAATCCAGTTTTCTCCCTTTGACCTCTGTGACGGAGCATTACTAAGACTGCAGGGGGTGAAACAAAAGCATTAGTATCATTCTTTGATTGCTTTTAGATAGCTACTGCAGTAGCACATCCTTTTTGCATTCAAATGCAAGTATTGTACACAAGCACTAACTACATACACTGATAAAACAGGATAAAATTTGACATTTGGGAAAGCAGGAACTGCTACTAAATCAAATTTTTAGAGAGGCATAAAATTCTGACTTTATTAGAAGGAATAAATCATCAAGTGTATATTCTGATATTTAATTGTGTGCCCTGCAGCGCAGCATCTGTGTACAGACTGGAATTTTACTAGAAAACAAGGAACAATTTTCAGTACACACAAGCACTTACAAATTTGAAAATCACTTATGGAGAAAGGAAATATACACATTCTGGATGCATGAAAAGGCTGGTAGAAATCAAGTTTCTAAGTGATTCTTAACAGTTGTCATGATTTGAGAAAGTTTCAGTTTGGCACACCCCATAGCAGATGTGTGTAAGACAACGGCCTCTCAGACAAACAGGAGTCATGAACATCAATTTAAGTTTCCAAGAATATGAAACTCCTTGAAACAATTTCATGTTTCCTGTCCCAGTATGTTCCTCTCCTCCCTGATACAATATTTCAGTCTTTAAGAATCTCAGCAAATATAAAATTGGTATCTACTGTTCACGTATGTTTCACCCACTACTCTAGAAGAGCAAAATTTTTAGTGAGATACTCACAAAACAAAGGAAAGGAAAAAATGCTTAACAGGATAATAAACAGCTTCAACAACTTTCTTTGTGTGCTCTTTTCAGTGTTTAAAAAATTGAGATAGCTTAAGGGTCCACACTGGATAACCAGTTTTGTATGTTACTGCCGTGGTGTCCTTCAGATCCTGACATGTTTCGTATGCTGTAAGTTATGTTTTCCAAATAAAAATCCTGCCAGCCTGCGGTTTCATGCTGAGCATGCACGCACCGGCGATGAAGTTCTGATTAACTGATCCAGGATGGGGTTTCTAAAGAGGTCAAGGTAACGCCCTGTCTGAAAGATTTACTTGAAGGCTATAAACTCAGTGGCCATCAACACATTTAATGTCAGTATTTCAGTGTTTCAGAAGTGTCCTAAATTCACTGCTGTCAGACACAGCTATAATTTCAGTGAAATCCACACGCCTCCATGCAATTTTCAGTGGCTAATTTTAACAGGCTGTGCCTGTTAAAACATGACTGAGTTTTGTAATGTCCACTCTTCATGACATTTATGAGCCAGCAAAACAACAAAATCACAGAATCATAGAATAGTTTGGGTAGGAAGGGACCTAAAAGATCATCTAGTTCCAACTCCCTGCCATGGGCAGGGACACCTTCCACTAGACCAGGTTGTTCAAACATGCATTCAACCTGGCCTTGAACACTTCCATGTATGGGGCAGCCACAGCTTCTCTGGGCAACCTGTGTCAGTACCTCACCACCCTCACAATGAAGAACTTTTTCCTAATATCTAATCTAAACTTACCCTCTTCCAGTTTAAAGCCGTTCCCCATTATCCTATCACTCCATGTCCTTGTAAAAAGCCTCACTCTGGATTCCTTATAGGCCCCCTTTAGGTACTGGAAGGCTGCTGTAAGGTCTCACCGGAGCCTTCTCTTCTCCAGGCTGAACAGCCCCAACTTTCTCAGCCTGTCTTCACAGGAGAGGTGCTCCAGCCGCCTAGCCATCCTTGTGGCCCTCCTCTGGACTCGCTCCAACAGGTCCATGTCCATCTTATGTTGGGGACCCCAGAGCTGAACACAGTACTGCAGAAGGTATCTCACAAAAGCGCAGTAGGGGTAAAGAATCACCTCCCTCGACCTGCTGGTCACACTTCTTTTGTTGAAGCCCAGCATACAGTTAGCTTTCTGGACTGGAGACACACATACTGCTGGCTCTTGCTGAGTTTCATGTCAATCAAGTCAATGTGAGGGCCTCTTCCACTCAGTCTTCCTGGTTGGGTGACATGTACCAGACCCCCACTATAATGTCCCCTGTCCCTGCCCTCCATTTAATCCTGACCCATAAGCTCTCAGTCAGCTCCTCATCCATCCTTAGGCTCTGGACACTTCAGCTGGTCACTGACATAGAGTGTAACATCCCCTCCGTGTCTCCCTCACCTGTCCTTCTTGAGGAGCTTGTATCCTTGCATATCAACACATCTCTAACTCCCCTTGTTTATTTAATGAAGTTACACATTAAATAACATCACAAAACGTGAGTACTGGTTATGGCAGTGAAGCCTCTGTGTACCGAGAATAAGGACAAACTGAAGGCAAGCAGTCTTGCATGAAATTCACTATAACTATTTTTCAGAAATGTAAAGCTTTTCTTTTTCCCCTCAATAGAAACCCATTGCTCCCATTATGGTCCACACTCACACTTTACACTTCCTGTCTTGAAAACCCACAGTCAGAAAGTGTTCCTGAATTAGTTTATTATCTCAAGAAATGGATTTAAAAATCCTCATTCTTAAATCCACAGTTCTGGAAGTCACTACTAGCACATAAATTGGCTATTCCCCTGGAGGCATGTGGGCTGAAGACCACAATTCTGACTTGTCAGCTGTAACCTCACGAGTGATGACTGAACAAGTTTCAACTTTTGTTTGATTGTAATTGCAGGGTAAAACCAGGAAAATTCCAGTGCAAAAATGGCACTCATCAATATGCTTAACTTGAAGCAAATGCTATTAGCTTTTATCTTGAATGGGGGCCTGTTTCGTTCCTGAATTACAGAAAGGATTACATTCAAGTCCTTTTGTTACATCTACATTTCTGAAATGCTTCTTGTCAATTATTGGCTATAAAAATAAAATGCATAGCAGTTAATCTTTGAAGAAAGGAAAGTTTCTCAAAACTAAAGGTGTTCTCCATACACACTCATTTCTATTTCTCTTTTTTATGGAATCACCTCAAGTTGTATGACTTTGGAATTATTTAAACTCATTTTATCATATCACTCTCATGCTGAATGAAAAAGACAGCTATAGGAAGCATCATCTTATGGTTTTCCTATTGTCAGCTTTTAACCATTCTCAGCTTTTCTTCTGCCAATCCCCACAATACAATTGGAATAGTCATCAATAACTTTTATAACTATTTGTTCAAACATGAAATACAGGCATACACTGCTGTCCCAACATCTGTTCTTTTGAACTAGAGATTTTTAATAAGCTTTTTTTTCTCTCAAGTCAGAAAAATTACTACAAGCAACAAGCATAACCTACAATATGCAGAGTTGCATCCTTTGTCATCTGAAAAGCTCATATTGAATCAAAGGTATTTTCCTAATGTCACAGAATCATAGAATGGTATGGATTGAAGTGACCTTTTAATACCATCTAGTTTCAACTAGGTGACAATGAGATGAACTAGATGTCCACACTGATGGCAATTACTACTGGCAAAATTAAATGGCTATTTATGGAGACTTAAAGGGACAGGAAATAAAATAAAAAAAAAAAAATCAGAAGTAATTTTAAATAAGAATTCTTCAAAAGCTGAGCAACTTCTATCATCTTTTCCTTGTAATTTTGCCTGCTTAATACTTCATCTGCATTTTTTCCCTCTTCTCTGTTTTAATCATCATCTTCATGGTTTCTCTTTGTCTGCACAGGTAAGCTCCAATCCCGGTGCAAAAAAACAAAAGCATATTGACATACATGACAAGATGAAGTGGTCATTTTGGGCAGGTACAGTCAAAGTCAAACACAAGCCAGCTTGATTTAAAAAATATCCTTACTCTTCATAAAGCTTAAATGCTGCAAATGATATGCATGAGAGCCTCCCTGAAAATCTACTGGCATGGAAGAAAACCTCAGCACTGATTTAGTTACTGAACTATTGTCCTAGGGTACCAAAACATTAGCTATTTTTAATAGGCATCTCTTTTTTAACTCTTACCTGTCTGTAAGGACTGATGTCTTTGCCTCTGAAAGACAGATAAGAATCCTGATGTACAATGACAAATTTAACTGATTTCCTGCATGTTTACAGCAGATGGTTGCTAAAAAAAATCTGATGTTTTGCAGGCGCTCTGGACCTACTACATGTTCAGAGTGCTTCTGAAAAGCTTTGGCCTATACTACTATCTGTGTGTGGGCTACTGACTAAACTTAATGTACTGTGGATATTGTGTGAGACCTCTTCTGGATAAAAAGACCAATAACTCTAAATAAAGACACCAAAGCACAAAAACAACTAAAATGTGCATTTTGCAAGGAACAACATTATCACACTTTCACAGTTTCAAAAATAAATGTAAAGTTATTTTTTAACCATCAAGTTGAAGACGGTATGCAAAGAAAGTGAAATTAAAATGAGCTGCAAAAAGAGGGATTTTCTTATTTAATTTAGATATGCTTCAAGACTATCTTTCAAATACTTGGTGAAACATTTTCCCTCCTTTAAATGGCACTAAAACTTCAGTTTTACTGTTATTCCCATATTAAACTTTAGTATCTTTGAATCTTAAATGAGTCTCCAACCTAACACAGCATTAACAATGAGCATGTAAGAGAAATTATCATGGATAACCATTTGTTTAAACGAGAGCACCATCAAATATATCTGTTGCATCTTTCTGAATTTGGTCACTGAAGTGCAAACATGCAAATCAAGAACTATTTGCCAATGGAATTTGACGTCTTCCAGGGATGCTGTCACTTTAGAAGACAAAGTGGTGTTTTTTGAAAAAGAAAAGACATGGTTTGTTAATAAAGCAGGACAAGGAGAGAGAACTTGGTAAAAGCAGTCTAGAAATCCAAGCTATTAAGTTCAAAGCCCAAGTGCTTCACAACTGATCTGTACAGTGGGGAAAGGTTAATTTCTTATGTATATTCCGTATCCCATTTTCAGAATAATCTCACAAAATCTGAGCTCAAATTTTTAAAATACAATTGATACCTTCAAAGAGCAGACTGGCGTCTGAGTTTGGTTTCGGCCACTTCTAAAGATCTACCTATAGCACACAATTTATAGTTAATTGTTAATTAAGAATATCAAACAGATTTTAAAAAAAAGTCAAAGAAAAAATATAATTTCTAGGCTCATTTCAACTGTGTGGCCCATCCATCAAATTTATGCCTCTTCAGTTTATGTACAAGGATGTCGTGTGGGAAAATATTTTTCTCTATTTATTTAAGGATTTCTAAAGTTAGAAGAACACTGCCACACTAATAATTCTAAAATGCGCAGACAAATGCAGGTACTGATTGCTCACAGGTAAACTCTAACGTAAAAGGGGGGAAAAGCACAGCCAAGCTTTTTGCAACGTATGCAACTTGAAGTATTTCTACATACCATTTACTCAATTGGTATTTGACAACATCATCTCACTCAGCGTGTGAAGAAGTACAAAATTCAAAACGTAACGACAGTGTAAGGTCATTAGTAAAAACCCCATCACGCCACAGTCCCGATAGGCATCCAGCCCACTTCTGCCTGGTGTGGTGAAATGCTCTGGAAAGTCCCTCTGGCAACCCTTTGGCACAGGGCACCTTTTCTCGTTTGCCTTGAACTAGCAAGTTTTTGTGGCACACAGACCCTTATTAGCAGATGTCGTGTAACACCATAGAGAGGACAGCCACGGACCAAAGCTGTCAGAGTTGCTCTGAGCTGCTAAGGAAAACCTCCCCTAATCCTGTGCTTGGAAGTAGGAAATTTAACTCCCCCATTTATCATCTCCAGAGAAGCAGTGTGAAATTACACATAAACTAGGGTAGCTTGCTCAAATGAAGAAATAGCAGCTTTTTAAAGTGCCAGTTACCAGCAAAGCCATATCACAAGCAGTACTAAAGTGTTCTCTTTGATTGTCTAGTTCTAACAGTAGGCCTTTAAATTCAAGAATAATTAAGGCTGCAGCCTATTATTCGTAAAGTCAAGGGCAGCTTTGTTTTGCCTCAGCCTGAACTGTGATTTAGCAATTGCTGGAAAGCAACAAGCAGCTGCACATTAAGTAATTCAGTGGCTGTTGGGGAAAACTACCATCATATATGTCTGCAAGGCTTGAACTCTGCATACACTGAGCTCCCCAAAGGGGTCAGGCTGACCAGGTTGCGGGCTGCAGGGTGAAGGGTGCAGGCCATACCTCCCCACTGGGACACACAGGGAACCAGAAAGATGAACTACCCACTGGGGCAGGTGACCACAGCAGGATGCAAGGTGCAGGTAGAAGAGAGGGAGCCAGAGGGATGCTGCAGCAGCTGGGCAGTTGGGTGAATGGAGGGGAAATACAGCAAGCTGTGGTGGCAGGGGGTGGGAATGTTCACAGGCCTCTATAACTAAAACTTGCTGGCATAAAGCAAGCCCAAAAGGACTAATTCACTGTAACACGACAGTGACACAGCGGGAGCCACTTTCATTTCTATGCTGTTTTATCCTAGTGACTTGGAATTTTCTGTATTTGAAAGGTAGGCATTCTAGCTTTCTCCTCTTTTTTCTCCTCTTCCCTTCTCCCCTCTTTGCCTTAGAAACCATTTTGGTCTTCTTTGTGAAGTTCATGTTAAGGAAGAAGACTAGGCTTGTTCATCTTACTCAGGATCTTGTCACAACCTCCTACAATGTACAACTTCTAACAGCAAGACAACTTCAGTAAAACCAAGGTTCTGTTCTGATGCATGGTTTTCAAAACAGCTACCACGTAATTTTGGCTTAATAGCTTTTCCTCCAGGAAGCTGAAATGCAAAGCTAGGGTGGTGGGTTCTTACAAAACAGAAACTGGAGTACTAGGGTGGTACCAGTTTGTTGTCAGAAAGACTTTATCCTGTACATGCATTTCAGGTCCATTTTCCTGGCCAATAAACTACTATTTCTATGAATCCTTTAGGTATCTTAACACTTGCAGATTTTGTAGAATTGTTTCCAAAAATAATTGAAACTGTACATCCCTTAACAACTCTTACACTGCTAAAACACTGTTTTCACAAATTATAGTCAACAAAATGCTCTCTATTAACTGCAGCAATCCTAGAATTTGGCAGCATTGCTTGAATGCACTCCCCATTTCAAAATAAAACTTTC
The DNA here is from genome assembly GCA_002631895.1 of Agapornis roseicollis. Classification (NCBI taxonomy): domain Eukaryota; kingdom Metazoa; phylum Chordata; class Aves; order Psittaciformes; family Psittacidae; genus Agapornis; species Agapornis roseicollis. The sequence goes on from NDXB01016257.1 coordinate 25,012, forward strand.
CAAGTGTACTTAAGTGGAACAGTTAAAAAAAACCCAACACACATGCAGCAAAAAAGTGTTAACTTGGCATGCAAACCATGTACTATTTAGAATGAGTACCTAGACAACAATTTTACAGCTACAGATAAGTTTTCTTCATGCCCTGTTTTGCCTCTGGAATAAAAACAATGTCCAACTTTTATTCCTGACAAGTATGTATTAACCTAAGTATCAAATTGAATTGTACTATATAAATATATTGTTATTATTTTATTTATTATGAAATCAACCTCTAGTGTTTCCTACTCACTCTTTTCTAGTGCATTTATCTAGTCAGAAAAAAAGTGAACAGAAGTGACTAAGACACCTGATACAGTGTAGTCTTCACTGAATGTACAGTTAGTTTTGATTTGAAGGACTTTGAGTTTTATTGAACTGTTTTGTGCTTTGTCACTGCTTTCTGCTGGTTTTGGCTGTTTCTCAGCACCTTTCTCCATGACAGAATGGCTGCTGTTACAGTGAATAGATCCCAGCACCTTCCAGAGTTCCCCCTGATTACAGAAGTTCAATGTTGTCCCAAGACTTTATCAGAATAACTGGAAATGTCTCATTAAGGTAATTATTTAATTGCAGAGAAACAAAAGCAGAGAAAATAAGGGAAAAAAACTAAGCCTTAACAGCAGCTGGTGCCTTTAGCTGGGGTGAATGCCAAAGAAACTTCAAAGCAGAAAAATACCCCAGCAATTCCCTCCAGACTCCCTTCCAAATGTCCCCATTACATACAGAAAGCTTTGCACAGGCCTTACATAAAACACTGCCTTGATTTGAGTAATGAGGTCCACAAAAACATGACACTAAATATCCATTCTGTAGATCCCGGAGGCAAGTCTCACTTGTCAGCAAGTGCCAGAGGTGGTATCATTCCACCTCCAAAAAACTGCCCACTGAAGTATGCCCAGGGCCCCAGAAATCTTCAGGCAGGGTAGCTGAGAGCATAAGCCCATTGGGGCAGATGAGCCCACTACAGCAGGGAAGAACTGTTCCATGCTTCCCAGTCATAGAAACAGGAAGCCCTTCCCAAAGCTAGTGTGCGGAAGGAATGGCACAGGATGTGCAGCTTGTCCAGAGCAGTGCAATGCTTGCTCTGCCCTAAATGCCCACAAGACAGTTCCTTGTTAAATCTTCCTGCAGAGTTTTTGCTGCTCCACAAAATTTGCTACTACAGTGCTGGACTTGCAGGGCTACTCCAAAAAAAATGAAGATGCAGGGAGCCTCCATTTACCCCCTATTTTCCCTGCCCACTGCAGAGGTCCGTAAGGTCCCTTCCAGCCCAAACCAGTCTATGATCCTATGATGCTCTTGGTATTTTGCTTCAGACCACCTAATAGATGATGCCACTTATGCTAATCCTATGGTCAGCATCTGTGCCAGATCCCATAAATTCAATATTTGAGATCCTGTTAATGGTTTACAGAAACTGTTTTGTTGGAGGTATGTGGAGCGTAAATAAGGAGAGGGGAGGAGTCTCTGTCCTAACCTGAGCTTTCACTTGTTGATTCAGCCTCCAGGAGTCAGGAAAGTAATTAATGGAGGCATTTCACAGAGACCATCTGGCTTGCCGTCTACCATTCCCTACCTACTGCCGACCCCTATAGCCAAGGAGGGAGGAGGGGTGGGTTTCTCTAAGAACACAAGACACCCTTTTGCTGATAAAAGCACATCCAGAGGCCCAAAGATCTTAAAAATATTTCCTTTAGATTTGTTCTGTGGCAGGAATAAACTATTCTACCTTCAGGTACTTGAAAGAAAATGGCAGTCTCTGAAACAGAACTTCATGTCTGCCCATAGCTAATTAACGTGTATGTCTGCCTTCAAGATCCTACTGAGCAGAGGTTAACTGTCATACGTATGTGGGTAAATGTTATGGATAAGTAGGAATATACTTGTCATATATTACTGTTTTAATTTTTTTTAACAGTTGTTGCCCATTTCACATGCTACAGAAGACATCTCAGTAGATCGTCTTTGGAGGTGTGTCAGGAACGTTCTTCAACTTGGTTGAACATTAGTAAAAATAGTGCATTTTCTGATCACACACAAAGACTTCCCAGTGACTATCAGGTCTGCAACACATTCTAGTCTGGCTCTAAGTGGCAAAGGCCAGGTCTGAGATGCCCTGACCAGATTTGAAGAGCTTTTCAAGAGAAAGCTGGAAGAAGGTTGTCATACTGGACCCTCATCTGAGCTGTCCTGCAGCTGCATTGCACATGCCTCTGTCTGGCCACATACCCTACTGACCCAGACCCAGACTGACTTCCCAGTTTGACTCAGGAACTGCCCCACCAGTGTGATCTTGCCTACTGTCTTCATGTCTACCCTGGACATGACTTGTTGACCTGTATTTCCAGCTTCACCTCATACCTGCCTCATCCCCATGAACTTGTCTGACCTCTTCACTGATCCTTGTGTGATCTCTACTCTTCTCTGTATCTTGTTCTTGTCTCCATACCTGCCCTGCTTGGGTGCTGTGGGATGAGGTCCTGGCTGGCGAGCCCCCAACTCTGCTGGATGTGTTAGTGTACTCTGCCCCAGCTCCCCATGTCTGAGAGACAGCCATCCCTTGCTGGGGCTGACAATAATGCTGGAACTGGGAGTACAGACCGGATACCCACAAAATAAAGGTCTGGCACTGTGTTAGAGCACTGCTGAGTTGGAAGGAGAATCCAAAAGCATCCTGTTAAGTGGTAAGAAATACTATTTTGTACTCAAACACTGTAGCCTTTGTAAGGGATCCTGGCAGAGCAGCAAAGTAAAACCTCTCAAACAGTCATTTCTAAAGCAGAATTTATACTCCTTCAGCTTGACATTGAGCAAAAAAGAACCTCAGCTCCCCGCAACTCTTTGTGGTGTGGGATGATCCCGCACGACCGGAACAGACTGCCAAAACACTGATTAGCCTGATCACAAAGGAAAGCTTCTGGGGATCAATTTTTTAGTACTGGGCCAGTTAAACAGCATTTGAGCATAAGCAGTGAATTATAGTATCACCATCGGAATGACATCAAAAGCTAAGTCAGATACACAAGAAAATCGTACAAGATTTTCTCTACCCTGACTGAAATTTAACATTGAGAAAATACACTAATTTTGACAAGGAAACCAGGGATATGCTATAACACGCTATACAGAGATGAAGACAGCGTCCAAAATCCTGTGCCATTCAATCAAATTATTCCGAGCACTTTAAATTCTTCACAGAGAAACAATTCTATGAGAAAGTCACCTAGAGGTATCACGGTCCTGGGCATCAACTGAGAACACTCAATGCCATGCAGTACCGAACATTTCCTGTAGATTAAAATCCTATCCAATTTGATAGAACAAGTGACATTTGACAAGTGAGCAATTTGACAAATCTGCATTTTCTGATTCTGAGCTGCCAATTCTAAAGTTGCTCCATGCAAGATAATGAAATATATTCTTCTCTTCCTTCTGTTAGTTCACAACCTAAAATAACACCATGCATCAAATCCTGGTACTTGACATCGGCATCAAAACTTATGTTTCCCACAGTGATGGTCGGAATGTACAAACTCTTAGAACCATGGCTTGACAAAAGATGGTGAAATCAGAGAAAATATGGGCCAACTAACTGCTTTTCCACTATAATGCATTCGAGCTCATTAGTTACATCTCTTTGCCCACTCTGGATACATACAACCAGTGAGAGCTGCAGGTGAGAGCCACAGGTGAGAGCCCTGGAGACAGCTGCTAAGCTGATTTTGTGCATTGCTTCTAGCATTACCATCACAGAATGGACTGTGTCTCCTCCGCTACCTCTGCACCTAACAGCAAGTACAGCAAAACACAGCACGGTGAAGCCCAGCCTCACTGACAGACATGTTGATATGGTCAGGGAACAAATCAGACGGCTCAGCTAGCTCAAAACAAAGGAACTGCAGTCTTCTAGGAAAGGTGACCCCTCCATCCCCAAAATGCAAGCAACTCAAGTGCTTGGGCAGCAGGTCACCAAAAGGGAATGCCTTCAAACATTGCCACAATAGATACTGAGTTATAATTTAAACTCACTCTCCTCTGCATTTCTTAGGCCCTTCCCCCAGTCTTGGCATTTCAATTACAGCTCAATAGGAACATTTTTTCTGCAATTTCAGAGCTGAATTAGCCTGGCTGTGCTTTCCATGCCCAGAGCAAAAAGACCTAGACAGGGGAAGAGCCAGTTTGTGCAAGGTACATGTCCTTTTTGGAGCGTTAAGTATTGAGTTTGAGCAGTCATCCCTGAATCACTTTCTCTGCCAGAATATGCATCCATGAGATGAATACAACCATCAAATAAAAGCTATATATGCACTAGGATTTCTTCCTAAAGAACACATCAGTGACCTTTTTCTAAAAAAATAAATTAATGAAGTCTGTCCATCAGTGACACTTACATTATGTGGTATTTTCACACAGAACCTAAAATATATATGGGTACTGAGCCGTATTTTTGGAGTTCTGTTTACCAACAAGGTAATTTGAGGACTGGGTTGACAAATCAATCTTTTCTGAAAGATAATAAAAATGTATCTAAGTTAAGCACTCGCTTCACTGTAGCAATATCAAACAAAATTATTACTACTTTTACCAGCTATTTAATACAGTGGAACCAAAATTCCTGCACTACAGTCTCAACACAAAACTTGGTTCTCTTGTTATGAATAAATACATGCTTTAGCTTCATCTTCATCTATTATTTTTGCTGATAAATTCTTCAGCTCCTAGAAAGGAAACAGCAGGAGGATGCTGTCATAGAATGGATAAAAATTCAACTGTCTTCTTTTAAGTATATCCAATATATAACAAAAGCATAGGTGAAATAGTGCTTTTCATTATACAGTAACTTACAGGTGCCTTGACATGATCTGACAAAATCTATTACGGTAAGCAAACAGGAGTGAAGAGCTCTGTATGCTTTCAGAGATATACATATAAGATGAGTCAGAACTCATTTTTGAGAATAGCTAGTATAATACAACTCATTTATTTCTATATTTAATTTCTTCATACCTTAAACTGCATAACTTTGAACCATTTTTAGAGATAAGCCATCCTGCTTACAGAATGGCAAAAAACATTTGTAGAAAAGTATCACTTGACCATGTTATTAAGGACTGTGATTTACAAAGTATAAAATATTGTTATCTTGGGTAACCTCTAACAGAGATGCTACCTGTTGCACAACTGACTCCATGTATACAACATCAAACTGAGATCCATGCAGCTCAACAGCTTGATGGGGCTCTCTGAATCAGCTCTGCAGTCTTCTGAATTTATAGCGTAGTTGACAGATTTAAAGGCTGGTATTAAGACTGGACATACTTTCTCAAGAGACACTTGCTGACAGCAAGGAATAGGAGTGTGAAGGTTCAATTTTGATCTCCACTCTACGCTCCAGAAGGACATTCTTAATCCACAAATACTGCATACACTTGGCTGACTGTGGTATTTGCTTCTCAGGGTATGGAGTGTCAGACCTATCCTTCTGCACAGCACCACACAAGTTCATTTCTGAGCATTTTCTTCCAGTTTGATCATAACTCCAGCATGGGCCTGGCCCTGGCTCAGTGGCAGCTGGTTTCATCCATGGCAGCTGGTTTCATCCATGGCAGCACTTACCTAGTAGCCATGTGCGTGCTGACTCCCTTTGCTGATTTAGCTCTGGGAACACCTGGAGCCAAGGGCTGGCAGTGTATGGCTCCCAGAATTTGCCTGGGAAGCAGGGAGAAGGAGGCAGACTGTGGTAAGACACTACATAAAAATATCCCCAAATAGAGCCACCAAAACTGAGGAGAAAGGAACCTCCACCATGAACATCCCCCAGAAAAGACCTCAGGCTGCTGAAAACTCATTCTTATTGTCCACCATTTCCTTTTCAGAAAGACAGATGCTGTAAGCCCTAGGACCCAAAGGAACATTTGAAGAATTCACACAGCAGCACAGTGAAGGGGCAGTACTTGAAAGGATCTCTTGTACACAAATTTAAAAGATATTTTAAATGAAGTTTTATTTTTATAGTTGATTTGGACTTTTAGACAATTAAAGTATTTATTTGGCTAACAAGAAGTTCCTGTTCCTAGACATATAGTGTGTTCCCTTTTGGTAATACTGAGATTTTGAGCCTAACATTCATCATTTTGTGCTGTAAAATGTTTTCCTTACCTTTAATCTAATCTAGACAAATGGGGGGGAGGGGGGGGGTTCTCCTGCCCCCTTAAGAGAGGCTGTAGCTATCAGTGTGGAGGTTTAAGAGCTTAGTTAAAACACAGATTGACTTGTTTGCTCAGGTGAAACAGAAAGGACTTGGGAACAAGGAATTCACCAATTCTGGGTCTTAAGTTTTTAAAATATTAAATTTACCTATATGTAAAATGAGGTTTTCTCACAGTGTCTACTTTTCCTACTTGAACTGTAATTAATCTACTTCCCTTACTCCCACCTAAGCTGAATGCTACACTTAACCCATGCTGCAGTCCCAAGCCCATGACATCCAAAGAGTCTAGGTTTGACAAAGTGGTAGTTTTGCTTTTCTCAACATTAAAGCAAAAACCACAAAAATATGCCAGAGAAATAAAATGTATGTGTGTGTATATATATATCAGTAGGAAATTTTGTTCAGTGAAAAGAAGATGTACAATGGAGGATTTGTAACCCTCAAAGCAAATTTGCTCTGCCTTCAAGAACAGAGAAGGCTGTCATTACTTGAACTACTACACTGAAACTGATTTACACTGGCCATTATATTAAAAGATCAGGATGCAGTCAGGCAGATCTACACCCACACTTCCTCTTCTTTATTTCTGGAAAATGCTTGCAAAGCCGTAACAGCTCTACATAAACATTTATTTCTTCCCTGTTCCTTTAGGATCTTCCAAGGGTCTAAGATTAAGTGCCTGTTGGTGCGCATCAGGTGCTAGTTCATCAGTCCTGAAGAGTTAAAAAGTCAGACCAGACCCTACCCTGAGCAGCTAATGCAGTTGAGAGCACACTTCCAAATAAAGTCATTCTGCACTTAGAAGCTCTTCTTTGAAAAGTAACCCTGGGAGATAGGACAAGGTGTAGAAGTTTTTGAAAATGCAAGTCTAGCAGTCATAAAAGACATGATGAGGACACCAAGACTGCAGGGACCTCATCCCAGGTTCCAAGGGACTTTTAGGTATTTGGAGTATTTACATCTTCATTACAAGATTTCCACAATACTGTATGGTCAAGAACTGTCTTGGAAACTTCTCCTCAGAGTTGGCTCCTACACCTGTGGGAATGGCCATGCCCCTGGTGTCTCCCCTGCAATGGGTATGTCAGACAAACTGAATACGTTACAGAGGTATCATCACTTCCCACCATGTTCACTGCTTTTACACAGTACTTACCTCTTCAGTGATGTTATCCTCTGACATGCCATACTATTCTGCGGAAAATTTAGCTACAGGATGATGAGAAATACAAAGTGTCACGGTTTGAATTTACCGGCTTTTCTTTAACTGAAGCAACAGTCTCAGCATTATCTAATTAAAAATTTTGTTTGGTTGTACCCTCAAACACATATTTTGGAATATACTTACATTTACTGACAAAGTAATTGTTTTCATTCATGTAATCATAAAATGGCTTCCATAAAAATAATTAGGTAACTGCAGAACTTCTATGCAGACCATTAACATTCCCATATACCCATTCAGATGTGATGTTCTCTACAATGAAGCAAGAAACCCTGAGATTTCATAGCATGGCTTCATATTGAGGGGCAGCCAAAGCTCAGAACAAGACAACCAGAGAGAAGCAGGTTTAAAGCACTGAAATTGCCTACCTAAGGATAATGTTAATGATGATAATGATTTATACTGTACTGTGAGGACATGTATAATTCTATGTTAACTAAAATAAGAAAATTAAAATTATAGTTGGCTCAGCTTTAATTTTTCAGACTTGGCTCTTTTTTTCAACTAGGTTAGGAAAAAAGAGGCTAACATGCAGGAGAGAGACTCTGACACATGCTGCAGAAAGGTATAGTAGCTTTGGGATTGAAGTAGGAGGCAGTCTAGGGACAAAACCCGTTCTGCATCAACAGCCTATACATACACAAAGAAAGGCAAGGAAAAAAAGAGGAATCAACCCCACAGTTTCAGGGGTCCAGTTACGCTTTCCACTGCCCTGATTGTGGAAGATGGGAAAGAAGCCACAGGGTGACCACTGCCCAGTCAGTGACAGCAGCTAGGCTCCAGTGCCCTCTCCTCACATCAGGGGAAAGGCACAGGGAGGTAGGTGCCTTGGGTTAGTTTCTTCTTTGATTTTTCAGGTGGATGAAACTCACAAGTGCAACCAGAAGAGGCCCTTAGAGCAGTGTCACCTGGCATTATAGGACAGACAGGTTCTTTGGGGATCCTGAGCAAAATAACCAGGGGTCAGGAGCAAGGGATACCACTCACAAACTGACACAGGTCCTCCTCAGAGCTAGCAAAATTTAGCTTGTGATAAAATGCTATGTATGCAAATTCTCTGTAAATGATACATTCTCTGTAAATGTAGGATGACTCTAAAGCTTGTTCTAATATAGTCCTTAAGCATTCTTCAAAGTACTGCCTTGGTAATTCCTGTGTAAAACTCCATCACACAAACCAATATACTTTGATATAACCTGTCACAGCCTTGCTGGACATATTCGCATGGGTATTTTCCCCTAGAGAAAAATGATTTTGGTTTCATGAATGGTAACCATGGAAATATCAGATGAGCCAAGGTTTCAGAAGCCAGACCTGCTTATCAGATTTCACTTTCCTAAACCATGTTTAATATAATGGATATAATAAACATCAAGTACATTAAACTGTCCAAGCATTTACTTAACGTCATTTGACACAAACCTGGTACTAAACCTGGACTGTCATAGCTACATCTCACAACAACTGCAGGATATAACTAAGGCCAAAGGATCTCTGCTTCTTTATTGAATGTTTCAGCAGTGTGTTGGATGCATTGCACTGTTGAACACGATGCATAAACATTATCTGCTATTTTCAATGAAAGTGTGTGTGGTTAACTATCCTTCCTGGTGGCTGCACTCAAGATTTAGAGCAATTATACACAGGGAGAAGGAAAGGCTTCCGGGCTGAGGCAGAGAGGGAGAAATGCACAGTGGGGAGATGTTCTCCAAAGAGCAGAAAGCAAACCTCAGCCTTACTGCAGAGAAATATCGGGGAAGAGGGGGGAGGAAAAGAATAACAAATCCTGAGGAGCCTCGAGGGATTGTATGGTATCTATTCAACCCATAAAAATCTCTGAAAGATGCTTGTGTACAAGCAGAAAGAAACAACTTCTAGTACATGTATACAAAAGATGGATTTCAGATTGATTTTAGAATTTTGACTTCAGTCTTCCTGGACACCAGCACTGAGACTTCTCAATTTCCAGAGCTAACATGCTCCAATTGGATAACCCTATTTCTAACAAAATGTAAATCTAGGGAACAGAATATTCTCCTGCCTTTTAATATGTTTATTTTAAAGTGGGGTGAAAGTAGTTCCAACAGGGGGCTCAGACTCAATCACAGACTGAATGAGCAGTGTTTTAACATGGTATTTCAAGTAGCTTTGGCTGTGTTTTATTGCCTTTATTCTTTATGGGTTTTTTTGGGGGTAGGGCGAGGGAGGGGTTTGGTGGTTTTCGTTTTGTGTTTGCTTTTTTGTTTTGTTTTGTTTTTCCCCTGGAAAAAAGAAAAATTGTTTGGAAAGAAAGCAGAGAATGTGAGTTTTGTAAAGTATAGGTAGGAAAACACAATCTACAACTTCTATTTGTATAATCTTTTAACTACAGATAGACAAAACCAAATTAAAAATGGTAGGAAAATGGACCTCAAACTAAAACTGATATGAAGGTTTGGGAAAGCCCAGTCAAAGAAGCATAAGCTTTATGGTGCATTTGCTGCACCACAAATGTGCTGCCTGTGAATATCATACCGATGTATAACAGCTTGCTATTACTTTCTGAAATTCTTCCATTCATTCTGAGGAGGTCAATAGATAAAACAAAGACAGCCAAATACACATCCATTGTTCGTCCACGTGTCAGGAAAGACCTCCACAAGACACCTGAAAGAGGAATTCCACCATGTTTTTTTAAACAGTGAATCCTCAGCTCTATGAATTCTTGACCAGCAGCAGCAGCAATAATCTTCTCTGAATAAACTTACATGCTTCTCCTTCAGGGTGTAGTTTCATATTATACTTAATTCAATCTAACGGCAGGCCGAGGCCAGAGGGGGTGAACCTGCTTTCCTCTTGCTTTTCTGCCTCTTCCCTTGTGTCAAATTTACCAATTGTGCAACTCTGCAGTGACTCCCATCTGATCTGAAGGAAAAATTGCAGGTTTTCATGAGTTAGTTCCCCCCCATCCCCAAGCAGGAAAGATTTACTGTGACAAGTTAACTCAGCAGAGGAAGCAGAAGCTGCACACAAAAAGTGATATGAGCATGAGAGGGCTATTGTTCCTTTCAATAACAGTCATTAGACCAATCTATGCGAAAATGAACTCATGTCCTAAGGCTTCATCTATGTTGAAACTTCAGTCTGAAGCAACAGTATGATTTTTGAAGTGCATCTATGAAATAATGGCCCTACTGGATGTTTGCTCAGTTTGCAGAACAGCTATAGGCATGCGAGATAGATGCTTTTAGGAGGAAACTTAGCTGAAAACATTGTTCCAGAAGTACACCAAATATTCGCTAAACATTCATATGCCACCCAAAATGCTCTTGAAAAGTTTAGGGGTTTGGAGCTACTCTGTAGTGCTATTCATACTGCACTGTGATGTGTAAGCTGACCAGGTGCTGCACTGTCTTCATGAAAATGAAAGCCATGGTCTTTAAAAGACCCTAAACAACCACCAGACATAAGAAACAGTAAAAGAGACATGTTTCTGTTACAAAGATCCTGAGCTCGTTTTCATGTAGGAAAAAAGCTGTAAGCTTTCCACTCATTTGGATATCCATACTCTCAGACCCAAGATTGCCACATTGGAGAGTCCTCAAGGACAGTGAACTTTTCAGCACTGCTGAACCCCACAGAAGATCCTTGTTAAGAAACATTCAGGGACACATTTTGGTCTGTTCCATGTCCCATAGTGCACTGTGCCAAGGCTCCTAACTTTGGCCAAGAAATTGAGAGAGCAGAGCAGAGGAGTGGTACCAGAGTCTGTCAACAGTTCCCAAAAGAGTGAACTGATCAATCAGGTCCAGGATCCATCCAGGGCTTCAGTCATGAGCATCAGGAGGTATGGCTTGGGACAGGACTGAGGACAAGCGATAGTGCATATCCAAGAGGTCCATCCAGGAAACACACTACCTGTGACGTATGTCCAAGGTCCACCCAGGTGACAGGATCATACACAGGACTGGAGACATGGCTAACTACAATGGCATTCAATGTTCTTCTAGGAGACAGGACTGGAAAGAGGTATACCTACAAAACGGCTCTGCGCTCTCCGAACGCTGACATTCAGTCTCAGTGTCACCCACTTCCTGGCTGAAGGCTAGTCCTCACAAAGGATGTGGAAAGATTTTTAGAAACTTGAGCATTACAATTGCACCATTCTGCAAATATACGTCACAGGTGGGGGTGAGGATAGCCACACTCCTCATTTATTACGATTGTCCCCTGAATGCCTTACCAATACTATGTTGACAGCAGACAAACACTATCATAGGTAACTTAAATTGCTTTGGATAGGGTAATAAAATGGAAATAACATTAAAGACACTGGTGTATACCAGCGTGATGTTAGCACATTCATTTCAGGCACAACCTGACTATATATTTATAGAGAAATATAAGCAAACTGAAAATCAAGTTCTGTGTCACTATTACTCTCACAGCCAGTCTGCAAGGGCAGTCATCTTGTACAGAGAACAAATACACTGTCGCTTAGCTGCAACACTTGGTAAAAATTGACACTATCGATCAGGGAAGCAGTATGCATTTTCTGTAGGTAAAGCACTGGAACATATTCAGAAAGGCTTTTCAGGTCTAATTATTTCAGAGAACAGTTACATAGTCCCCACTTAATAATTCCTGGCCTTTTCATTTGATATAGTTCTTCTCCTTTAAGTGTACTCTCTAAAAAATGCCTGTAAAAGCCTCATACTTACAGCCAATAGTTCCCACTGAAAAGTGATCTTTCATTAATGCCATTTGCATTTTATTACAGTTATGCTACATACTTGCTACAGTACAGTAACTGTCACTGATATTTCTTTATCATTATACAAGAACAAGCATACCCTAAAAGATCAAGTGCAAAACCCAGATTAAAGCAATGAAAAATTCATAGGTGAAATAAGGACCAAACAGAACAGTTGGTGTTAGCAGTTTGAAGTTAGGACAGATTTTAGTACTTTCAGAGTGATAAACAACAGTTGAACACTCAAGAACCGTTGCAAAGGCCCACAAAACCTCAAAAACAAGGGGTATATCAAGCTCCTGTGGACCCAGGAGTGTTTCCTAACTGTTGAGACTGACTGCAACCAGACTACCAGTTATAACAAGCTATGAGTGTGCAGTATGACCCTGCACACCTTGGTTTCCACTTGAAAGAAAGTTGCCTAAATGAGCACTGATAGAGCTACAACCAGACACCCAGAATTCCATGACTGGACAAGTGGTAGACAAGTGCAATAAGGCACTATGACCCTGCAGAGTAAATACACCTAGTCACTACAGAAGCCTTTAAGTGGCTGTCCACTATATTCCTCAAATTAGAGTATCATGTCAGCATGCAGCCTGCAGTTGGTCTCAGTGTGCTCAGACTATACAGGGTGGAAACTCAATTTTCCCTCTAAACTGCCATATGACTTAGGATTTCAAGAACAGAGTGTTCTAAAAGTCCACACACAAAATATTAGTACTTAAAAACAGTGAGTTCCAGACAGAAGATGCTTTATTATAATCCCTTAAACAAAAAAACAGATTTTATTTTTTTAATCAAGAAGACAGCTCAAGTGCAGTATTTCATAAGTAGATCAATTCATTATAACCAAAATATTGTAACTTTAAATGTAATTCTTTAATAGTTCTGAATGTAAATACTTAAAACCTGGAAATCACTGAAGGACTCACACTACCCTTTTAAAGAAACACTAGATACTACTTTTATTAATTACAACTGTGATTTTGATTCTGGGAAACAGAAAAAAAACCCAACCCAGCTATTAATGTATAATATATTCTTATAGTAATTATGCTATAGCTGATGAACTTAGATGAAATACAGAAAAAAACTGCATGCTGCAACACTGAAATTTAATTTGAGCAGTAAGACACTTCTCTTCCTATGGTAACACTCCAAAATCCCTATGGCTGTTGTAACAGCTAATAATGTAGTGAGTTTGTTTTAATCTTGATTTCCCCTGTATTTCTTTTTATTTTTTTTTTTTAAATCAGCAGCATTAAGAAACCCCAATGAAGTCAAAACTGACATTTGCAGGCATTTTGAACTGAGTTCAACAAGCAAGCAATGTCGGCTTAGATGCCATATTCCCACAAAAGTCTGTTTGTCCTCATGTATTTGAATATTTTTTTCTTACTGTTAATAGTTTCGCCCCCTGATGCTACCAAAAGGCCATCAGGACGACAGTGGAAGAGATAAGTCACACTAACTGCACACAGTGTCCTATCACTGTAAAGAAATTTTATTCCACATTCATTGCTCCTTCCCTCCCTTCCCATTTCTTTCATTGCAAGCTTTATGTTCAAAAAGAAGAGGCCAAGCTTTTCCGAACAGTATTTGATGGTGAACCTTTCCCATCAGGCTTCATGCTATCATATTGCAAACCCACAGACCTAAAAGATGGTAGTTTTAGAAAGTCTCCAACTTAAAAATAAAAGAGGTATCACAGTGTGACAATCTTGGCAGAGCACTGATGCCACAGAAGAGAATGGATGCCTTGGCAGAACTGAATGCTTCATTCAGCCCCTGAAATCTTCCCTTCCTCCATGCAAACAAAACTTGGGTGTTTTTTCTTCCCCTGTATGTGGGACCAGCTAAAGAAAGAACTGAAAGAAGGAAATCAGCTTGTGTCCATGGGGTACGGTATCTACATTCCATCCTTTTAAAAAGAAGGATGACAATTCAATGGAGAAGTAAAACTTCTGCATTTACCTCTGCATCTCTGTACAAATCAAGTTATAAAAAGCCATTAAGATTTAACCTTGGACCATTAAAATGGTCCAACAGAAAATGCCCTTTAATATCTGCCTTGAAACTCTTCAAAATCTTACAGCTCTTCAAGGAGCTGAAGTTCTACAAACAAGAACTTGTAATCTAATACAAATAATTTAAATGTAGCTGTGATTGTACTGGCCTCTTAAAGTCTCTGCCTCCTCTTGCAATTCCCCTTAAGACAAGAACCAATGTCAAAATAATGCTGTAAGATGGGGGCTTTTTGAGATAAACCTCTAACCACGGCATAACAAGTCAAGCTATTACCAAGCTTGTGAAAATCAACAGAGCAACAACTCTACAAAATGTACTTTTAACCACACATTTAGCACCTCTGGTTTTACTTCCATACTTCTTTTCCATAAGGATGATGCAACAGCAATTTAAATAGGCAAAATCAAAGGTGATTTTCTAAGTTCTTTACCCAAGCAATACCTTAAAAATTAATGAGATGTTACTGAATTAACATCAGTTGCAGGACTTGTACCTTCCATTAAGATAAGGCTTCTTCCCCGTTTATAAGTCACATTGCACAGTACTCCTCTTGGAGATTTGGCTGCAGTAAAATTACACATCAGTTGAAATGGATATATTTTTTTAATAGATAACTTGCAAACTTTAGAAACATTGGTGCAATACTTTCAGACTGAGCAATTCAAAGAGGCCTAAGGGAGGAAGGCAAGCATATTTCATTGAATCCGATATCAACTGCAGTAAGCGTATATGCTTGCATATAATATTCTATTTCTAACTATTATCAAGAAATACAGCATGTAATATTTCTGACAAACCTTCATGGAAGTACTTTTTGCTCTCAGACTGCAACATCTCTGAAAGAATTATCAACTTTTTCAAACCGTAACCTCTAGTCTTGCAGCCTCAGATTCTTGATATGGGAACCATTATTGAATGGAGTATGTTAGCAGAACACATAGGAGACTACACACGTTATTTCTCACCATCATGAAGTGATAATAAAGCTTAAGAACATGAAGTGATTATTAGAATCACTGAATCAACTAGGCTGGAAAAGACTTAAGATCACCAAACCCAATCCTTCCCCAAGACTGCCAAGTCCACCACTAAATGCCTCCAAAAGCCAAAGGAGAAAGTCAGAAGGGGATTCTGATTTAACTGAAGACAACAGATTGGAAAGTCCTGCATCTATTCCTAGATCAGTTAAGAACCAGAGATGATCAACAGAGACAAAAAAGAAGTATCTCTGTCCTTTTAGACACATCTGAATTTTCAGAGAGGGTTAACTGGTAAAGAATTAAAATTATTAAGACTTTCTAGGGACCCTTGGGTCTGGAAACTCACAAATATGACATCACTCTGGTAAAATAAATTATTTATCTCATCAGACATTCCAGGTTGGAAAAAACATTGAATCATACAGAACAGATCACTGCTTATCAGAAGACCTACACATTTCAAGTATCAATAAAAGAGAAAAGGAGGGAGAGAAGGAACAGTTACAAATATGACAAGAAGTTAAATTAGAACTGACATGTTAAGAAAAGTATGGAAGCAGTTGAAAATATCAGATTGCAAGAGGGCCAGAAAATGATGCTAAGAATATGAAGTCATGTTTTATACCCCCTAAAAAAATGTACTGCAGATTAATTACAATTTCTCCTTGGTTATACCAGCAACTATGCTGAATTGGAAATAAAATGGCAGCTCAGAACTAAAGCATATAGATGCCTGCTTGGGGTTTGTAATGCAAGAATATGTCAACATGACCAACTAACACTACAATGGGGTGGAAGGTCCTGCTCAACCCAAGGTCATTCAGTCACTGTCTGTCTTGGCATAATCAGTCCTGATCCAGCTACCAATCTACTCTGTGTTAAGACTTGAGCCTAGATCACGCACTAAACACGAAATGCTTCTTGTAGTTTGTTTCTTCAAAGATAACTGCTGTTACATATCACAAGCTAAATTCAAGATGTTTGAACTCTGAACAGCAAAACAGTAACATCAAACCAGCTTATTCCTATGTAGAATTTTAATGAAAAAGCAAAATAAATCTTTACATTCCTATCTTTATCATCAGAGTAGATTAAGACTATTTAGCATCACTGCTGCTTAGCATCAATATAGCTTTAAATAACAACAGGATAAAGTTGTTAAAAAAAAAAAAAATTGTAGTAGAATCCAAAATCTTGCACACCAGATTTGGTTGCACTCTTAGTGATGTGTTAACATTAAAATACTCAGCTAAATGCAGTACTGTGCATTTCACTTTTCACTAAAGGCACCATTAACGCAGAAAGTTGTACACTAACCATAATATCTTTCTAAATTGCTAGCCACAACTGTATCTTTTACTGCATATACCCTGCATTACGTTAAACAAAACAAAAGTCATCCATAGTCCACATTTTTAGCAAATGCTTTAAATAACCAAAACCTGACAAGGGTTATATTGTGCATGGTAACAGGGCCTTCTTTTAACTTTTACGCATCAAGGAATAAAACCCATGCTTATTTAAACATCGCTGATGTTAGGAGCTTCATGTCACAGATTCTCTTAGTGACATGAACAAGGGCATTTATTGCAACTACATCAGTAAGCTTCTGATGCTGGGGTCTTTTTCTTTTTCTTTTTTTTTTTTTTTAAGCTAAATA
>NDXB01016257.1:45467-58197 GCA_002631895.1 Agapornis roseicollis
AGGGGGGGGGGGGGGGGGGGGGGGGGGGGGGGGGGGGGGGGCAGGTGTGTGTGTGTGTAGGAATCTATTCAAAATGAATTAGTAAATCTGAATTTTTTGCATCAAACACCACAGCTAAATACAACAATTTTTTTTTTGTCAAGACAGATCATGGCAAGACACATGATCCCCTTCAATGTGACAGCAGAAATGACTGCTGTTAAAAGGACTGAATTTGAAAACTGTGATTGATTAATCTGTAACTTCCAGCAACACATTTTTACTGGTAACTCCACTTTCTTTAAAGACTGCGTTGGCAAAGTACTATGCTTTTATTAAAACCAACAACCCAAACAAAGCCAGCTCAATCCAAAAGCAATAGTCATTTGCCAGGGACAGGTAAACTAGCCTGGATAAGGTTCTGGTAGGAAGCATTAGTAACTGCTACCATATCTGCACTTGGTGAAAGGTCATCAGGACAATCCAAAGCAAAGACAGCGCCAAGAGTAGGAAGTGAGGGCTTTATTTTTCCAAACTTCAGTGTTCAGTGAGTTAGGTAGAATATAAACTTAGGCAACGGAGAAGAAGAGAGGCATCAAAAGAGAGGATGCTTAATACAGAAGTAAAGGTCACCTAGACAAGCTCAGATGGTGAGAATCAGAAGGTAAGAAGGTGAACAGAGAGAAAACACTATGTTTGGCTAATACTTCTTTGAAACTCAACATGAAATTGAAATTGTTTCCTCAAGACTGGCAACAAGATAGACTTTGTCTTCATCAGTGGAATGGGAGTTCTGGAAAGCCTTCAGCTGGCTGCATTTTGACTTACTCCTTGTATAAATGCATTGTTACACAACTTCTGTTTCGTGACCACTTCATTTCTAAACTGCTCTGGGGATAACTCACGTTTGTGTAAAGGGATGCTGTTGTCTACAGGAGTCTAATGGAGTTTTATAACTTACAAAATGTGCATCAGGAAAAGAACTAGCTATCTGCTTATAAAAGCTGGAGGCAATCCAGTGGAATTGTTTCAACTTCTCATGCTTAATTCTGTTGCTGTGAAGATTTGTTTGAAACCCTGTCAGGTATTATCTGCTTCTCATTTCTCTGTAAAGCCTTCCAGATATGCAGGGATCCTAATAATCAGAGCAGGAACATACAGATGTGATGGCTACTCATAGCAGCAAATGAAGCCAGTATGATCTCTGCAGCAATTAGTCCTAGATTTCCCAGATTGAGTACACAGAATAAGTGGGTATTTTTAACTTTTACCTTTGGTCCTCCAACTACAAGCAGATTTCCTGACTACTCTGCCTTATGCTCCTCTGCTGCTCTTCTCTGCCCTTTTTTTTCTTCCTCATCCTGCTCCATCCTACTGCTTCATTTCCCAGACCCTCTGGTTATGTGACCAATAAATACAAATCTTCACTTTATAGATTGAATCTGGTTTCTTCTAGATGCTCCATCCACATTTTTAAAAAAAAGGTTCCTCCTCCCCCACTTTTCCTTCTATACATGCATGTAACCAGGATGCTAAGTGCATCTGGAGGTCTGCTACTTGACCTCTTGCCATTAGATTCAGAAGGACCCCTCCTTACCTTCACAACACAGAGGGAAGGATGGAATAATCCTGAAAGACTTCCCTCCAAGCTCCAGTATTCTGCCCCATTGTACATCAGATTAGGGAGATGGCAACAAGGATTGTAGGCAAAGTGGGATTTTATCTTTGCAACCCTGTGCAAATGCATGATTAGATCCTCTTTTGAAAGCAAGGCCTTTTGGAGCAAATCTGTACCTATAGTGATGATGGTTAGTTGACATTCCCTTCAAAACCTCAGTACATGCATCTTGAGAAGGAAATACTCAACCTGGAGAGTGCAGCTTGGCAAAATAAGGAACAACTGAAACCTTGGTTTAGTACATACCAACAGACAACATTAACGAGAGACTGTTACAGTCTCTGTTCATGATTCTTCAGAACTGACTTCTTGACACCGTGGATACCTTATTTCTGCTTCAGTGTTTGATGCCAACTGCCCATGGGCATTAAATACTGTCACCATATCACAGAGTTTCTTCTCAGTCACAAACTAGCTACTTCTAAGCTACCACTAATATAGTATCTAGTACCTTCGACCCAGTGCAGTAAGCACTAAAAACGAATACTCTTCAAGTTTTACCAAACTTGCTTACACTCTAAATTCAATAACTTTATAATAGCAAGCTACTTTCCCTCAGCATTATGCTCAATCTTGTCTTCCTCCACACCTATCAAAAACCATTTCAACATCTGGTAAGTAAGAATGGGGACAAAAATAATGTTGTCAAATTATTAAAGCAGAGCACAGCAAGGAATCGTAAAAAAGGAGAGCTAGAAGGGCTGTAGAGAAATAGCCTTGTCACTTGTTTCCCATTCTTGATATATATTCTACATGTCCTTAAGCTTCAAACGATAGTTTTTATGGTCTCCTTAGGCAATCTATTACAGTGCTCATCCGTCCTTAATGGTAAACTGTATTGCTCTAATTTTTCAACAAATGGCTTGTCAAAAGTAGTCTGAACACAGAACCTCACTCTGTAAGATATACCCAAGTTTTACAGTAATATGTTTCCTAAGATCAGTATTTCCATGTTTATTTTAAATCAGTGCAATATTCAAGTGTCAGGCTTACAATAACACATTTAAGTTATGAATGCAAGAATTGGAAAGAGTTTTCAGATTTCTTAGCATCATGCCAGGAGTACAGAAAGGTAAAGAGTACATTAAGTATTCTTTCACTCTTTTCCTTCTCTCCCTCCTTCCCTCCCTTCCTGTTTTCTTTCTTTCCTTTTCCTTCCCTCCCCCTTCCCTCCTTTCTTCCCTTTTCTTTTGGCATTACTGAAACATAAGAAATAATTAAAGATTTCACCTACCTAAGAGAATCTAAGTGACACCTGGCAACCCCAGAGAAGGCTTTCAGCCTATAAGACCCTATGTTATAGCCTGAGAGAAAAGTATCTATAACCTTACTGCCATAGCTTCTCTGCAGTAACTCTGATGAGATTAAAATAAAACTTGATACCTTAATTTCACAAACATGCCAGTGTTACAAGTTTGGCAATGAATATTACTATGTTACTGCTCTCATGGAGGTGATATCTCAGGAGGGTATTTGGCAAGTAAAAAGAGGGAGAGCATCTGTGGAGGGGGTGTTTTAAAAATCTTGTTGGAGTTGGTGCCTTCAGAGATGTACCTATCTGGGAATGATACGACCCATAACACTATTGTAAAAGATATGGGTATGCTGTAAAATATAAAATTAGACCAGACTTGATTGCTTGGACATTTGTTGGAAATTTGCCTTTCAGCAACAAAACTGTTCCCTGTAGAGGATCAACAGGACTGATTTGTTTTCTTGATGTGCCTCATTGTGAAGAACCAGCACAAAGCCCCCACTAATGTTATATTAATGGAAACACAAAACAGTTGCACATCTTTTTACTTTATCTCATTTTCTTGCTTTTCTACAAACTTCTTCTGCCAGCATTTTTTAACCATTTCCATAAATACTGAACTTTCACACAGTGAGTACAGACAGGCTTAAATCTTCCATCTTAATCTTGTATCAGGTTGCTCTCAATGATCAGACCGCAAGTCTCTTATTCCAATAAACATTTGATCTACATAAGATACACTAATAACATTATTATTATGAATTGTATTAACTGTTCCAACCACAATTTATTTCCTATAATGATCAGTGTCTTCAAATCCTCCCTTTTTGGTAGTGGTCTCAATATAATTTATTGACCAAGTCTAATAGGATACAGGGTTCATCACCTTTCAGGTATCCACATCTCAGCTGAAAGATCAAGAGACAGCAAGTACAAGATGAAAAAGGAGTATTGAAAATACTAATCTCAGTATTCCCCTGATCACTCTGTCTTACTTCTAAAACATATCTGACCCAAACAATCTTATATGTGGTGGCACACACAAAGCCAAACATTAACTATTGTCAAACCAGCATAGGAAATTAGGCTTTGTAGATTGTAATAGTTGTCACAACAAGCAGAATCTGTCCATTCCACTTCTTGACAGCTTACTGTATTCCTGAAGATGTCACAAGTGCCTAAATGCTGTGTTTGGGCAAGTAAACCAGTAGTTTAATTTTCACAAGTGCTGGGCTTCAGCTATTACCTAGCAGACATGCATTCCCACAGTGACTGTCATTCATCAGCTAGCAACCCGACATGCAGAAAGCCACCACGATTTTTGTTGTAGGGAAGTAAATTGTTGGAGAAGACAAATGGCACGGGGGAGAATCCCTAAATGACTTAGCTATAGACTGAAAACAGGCTACAGAGTGGGGAAAAAACACCCCACATTTTAATGAAGTGGCCAAGCATTCAAACCACACACATTGGTCATTCCTAATTGTGGTCAAAAAAGGCTGCTTCAGTTTCTTTTCTTCCAAGATTATAAAAATGAACTCCTTATGGATTTTGAATGTAAGAAAGATATCATTTCTAGAACTTTTCCTAAGAAAATATCCCTGGCTTTGTTTTGTTGGGGTTGGAGGGGAGGGGCTTGCGAGTTTTTAAAGGTATTTTGGGTTTATTCATATATAAGATAGCACAGAACTCAAACAATGCAAAGACTTCAAAGAAAAAATTATGGTATAACATACATTTGCATATTTTCCCACCATTTTGATCTAATTGAATGTTTCCTTCCAGATAATTTCATTCTCTTGCTGGCCTAGTAGAATTATAACCAATGATGCATGATTATTCAACAAGGAAGCTGGGTTCCTAGTAAAGAATGTTGCCGGGTTTTTTTCTCTCTACTATCTTGAAACATATAACATGTTCTCATCATGGTATTTTGCTTTTCCACAAGCCAAATAATACATTATAATGTTTATACAAGATCTGGAAATATATCAGGTAGTACCATGCTTAACACTGACAAAATATTTCTCATTAATGTAGACAGATTTGAGTTACCCCAGATCATCACTGTAAGCATGGCCAACCTTTCATTTTAATCTTCCTGGGTTCAGTGGGACCCAGTGTTGATTTTGTATCTGTTCACAGGTTTTTAAATGGAACTGCCTTCAAATAAGACACAAGACAGTCATGAATCAAGTGATACAAATGAATATTAACAGATCTAGTAAACATTTTTCTTCTGCTCACCCCAGACTGAGGCACTATGAGGGATAATGATGTTGAGCATCAATTCCACTAACGTTAGCCCTGTCCTTCAAAGTAAAAGAGCATCTCTGAAGTGAATCTCCTGCTCCTTTCTGGTTCCCAAGGTTCAGTCTGCATCATGCAGTGGTCTTCTGGCACACCAACTGAATTGTTTCAGAAACTAACCTGGAAGAGGCTCTTCAAGTGCCTAGCTTTACTTCAGAGACTAATAGCAGGCCAATACATAGGACCAAACTGTTACAAATCCCCTCAAAATGCTTATGATATGGATGCTTTATTCTCAGAATCTAGTGTTTCCTTCTGCTGAGCCCCAAGAATTGTGCTGCACTCCTAATGAAAACAGCTATAAGCTGATGAGCTTTAAATAGTCTCCTTTCTCTGAGTTCTCCTTTGACTCAGTTTATTTACTTCTAAATGATTCTTCACGTTTACCACCACTGCTTTCCATGGATTCTGCCTAATACTTCTGAGAAAAGAGGGAAATTATATATGCTGTACTTAAGTCTCTTTTGCTGCCAACAGTTTCTGTTAAACACAAAACTCAAGGCTAAAATTTGATGACTTATTATTGGCTTATTGTATTATAGAGGCTTATTATTGATTTGGGGGGACTTGTTACCCTCTTTATCACAAAGAAAACCCTTGTTAAGATGCTCTTGGCTGCAAAGGAGAAAGCAAAATGCTGAGGAAAATATTTTTTTCTTTTTGTCATATATTCACAAACTAAACAATGAAATCAACTGTGAATAGACTCTGCCCTTAGAATATTCTGCTGTTAACCAGTATTCTGAATTGCTGTAAGATCTGAAACTAGTCAGAACATTGTGATAGATGTACACAGGTCTTTTTCAAGAACAAATGAAAAGCTTCTAACCAAACCCCATTTTTCCACACAACTTTTATTAGAGTAGAAAATAGAAACTTCACATTTGTTCAGAAAAATCTCAGAAAAAGACACACAGCCCTCCTCCAGACAACTAAAGTTTTATATTCCACCCTTCTTTAGCTCCTGTGTCTTCACAGCTGGGTCTTTACTTTGTCCCTTGGTTTTGGTCAACTGAAGAACATTCTGAGTTGATGCAAATCTAGACAGTTGTACTTGGCCCTTAGAAATTTCATTCCATTACTCTGGCTGGATGCCCTCCCATGTTCACTGCAGGCTGTGTATGAACTCATGTATCTGGCTGGTCTGTATACAAACTGAAGATTCCCTGATTTTCTATTGTCTGCTGGACCCTGAACTCTCTGGCATCTCCCCTGCTAAGTTTAGTTGACCTTCAGGGATGGAGCAATCACGTTTCCACCTGACCTGGCCACTTGTAGCAACATAAAATCACTGTGAGACAATGAGGAAAAACCCAACAAACCCCACAAAATGCTGCTTTTCTGCACCTAAATATTCAGACTTATAAATTTGTAAAGAGTGTTTTCAGAAACTCACATTTTCAAAAACCTGCCTTTTATTGTCATTTTTAATTTTATTTCAGATAAACTTTATTAACTCAGCTGACAGAAGTTCATCTAAGCATGACTTGTTTAAGCTTTACACAGTCCACAATGAAGGTAAGCAACAGCATGTGACAAAACGTTAAGCTTATTCAACTTCTCAACTACTGAGCAAACACATTTCCTGAATAAGATGAAAATCTGACCTACTGCATTTGCTGTCAAGTGTTTAGTCAAAATCTTCTTTGCCCACTGGTGGAATGCCCCTTTTCTTAAAGAACATCACTTTTAAAAATCTGACTACATTTCCTGAATGTAGCAACCATTAATAACATGCTATTGGCTTATGTTTCAAAAAGCAAGCACAAAAACTACACTTGGCTTTTTCATAAGTAATGCTAAAATACTGTTTTTTTTGTTTGTTTTTTTTTTTAATTCTGCTTTGAAATAATTGTTGACTTTTTTCCTTTTTAAAGGTTAAGTTTCTAATTTATATTTCATTAAAAGGGGGTATTTAATTTTTGATTTAAAAGCTTCCCAGAAGCCCTCGGAGTCATCAGNATGCTAAAAGTTTTTTTGTTTTTTGTTTTTTTTTTTTAATTCTGCTTTGAAATAATTGTTGACTTTTTTCCTTTTTAAAGGTTAAGTTTCTAATTTATATTTCATTAAAAGGGGGTATTTAATTTTTGATTTAAAAGCTTCCCAGAAGCCCTCGGAGTCATCAGTGTAACCAAAGCAATCTGAAAAACTTTTAACACATTTAACTTCAAGCATGCTGAGTTGGTGAATCACCACAATGCACACAAGACAGATTTTGAGTAATGATGATGTATAGATTTTACTTGAAAGTTGCATTATTTTCTATTACAACTAAACATGACTGTTGGTCAAACTATCTGCATGCATCCAGCTCTTCTGCTCTCTTAAAATAATAGAAACATATATTTATCCTTTGGCTCAATTTTTGCTCCACACTAACCATGTATTTTTCAACTTTGCTTTTCTAACACCTACATTCATAGGCAAGAGCAAACTATGCTTTCATTAGTTTAGAGTAAGATAGGTGTTCATCTGAAATACTTGAAAAATATAAAAAAATACAGAATTCTAATACAACTATTTTCCTAGGATTTAGAGAGAAAAATAATTAAACAAAAAACAAAACAAAACAAACAAAAAAAAAGATAAAGCACAAATTAAAGCCACCCTAGATGTGAAGGAGATGTCATGTTTATATTACCTCCAAGCAGGGAAATTCTACAACCTCTCAGTGCAAGCTGTTCCACCATTTATCTAAATTCATGGTAAAAAATGTTTTCACTACATCAGGTCAGAATCTTCCATGTGTCCAAAAAAGTTTCCAAGTTGTGTCTGCCACCCCTCAGTCTAACACAATGCACCTCTGAGAATAGTCTCACCCTGCCTTTTCTATGCCCTCCCATTACCTGGTTGTAGACAGAAGAAAGACCCCTCCTGATCCTTCTCTTCCAATAGCTAAACGCCATACTGTTCCCTCAGACTCTTTTCATGTATCAAGTGTTCTCAAGTACCCTGCATTCTTGGCAACCATATACTGGTACTGAACTTGCTCCAGCATGCTAATGCTTTTCTCATACTGGGGAGCCCAAAACTGGATATGGTACTCAAGATTTAGCTTCCTGATTTTCAAATAGAAGGGAGGAATCAGTTCCCTTAATCTTCTGGTTGTGCTTTTGCTACTGCAGTCCAGGATCCCCTCTCTTCATAAGGTTCCACTTGGCACATTTCTCCAGCATGTGCAGGTCTGTGATGTGGCAGCCTCACCTCTACTAGGGCACTTGATTTTTCAACCCCCAATATTAAATATCTACAAAGGCTATTATATATACTTCCACAGTAAGTAGCCTAAATTAGACCTAACACCTATAGCTAGACAGGAATACTTTATAACTGCAATTTTATTTACTTGACTGACACAATAGAAATTGTCTACCTATGTCACAGTGCATTTCATCTCTCTCTTTAAGTATTCTTGAAATGAGGATCTTACGGGTTAGATTTGCTGGATGTTTTTTTTCAGGGAATTTGCAAAAACTGTATCCTCCCAAGTAAAACATCAGTTTCCAGAGTAAAAACATATGAATATGCAAGCAACTCAGAGACTCTGTTTTCATCTCTGGCAGGAAAAAAAAACATTCTCACTTTCATCAGTTTTTGTTTCGAGGAACTACATTATATGGCCGTGGGAAATTCAGAAATCTGAAATACAGTAACAGGTGCTTAAAATGATCAGAGATGGAAGATCTCAAAGATAATGCAGGCGTCTAATTGCCCTCTGTACAAAAAGAGGTGACACACTGATGGATCTGGCACAGAAGGAACAAGCACCTCAGCCAGAGGGATGGAGCAGTATAGAACATGACTTGGCTCCTTATGTGATTTATGATGAAATTTTAATATTCATCAAGCTGAGTAATGAACTGCTCAGAGTCTGCCAGAGGGAAACTCTGTGGCATGGAAGAGTTCCCTAATTTTGCCCTACTTCATGGTCTAAGCATTGTATTCAGCTTTATCAGAAGCCATTGATTCTCCCTTCGACGCACAAGAACCTGTTCCTGAAGAGAATGCACTCCAGCTCTTTTGGAGGAATTCCTAGTGAATATAGTCCCCTAACCCTTTAAAAAATTACTACCGATCAATACTTCGGGTATTCTGACGGGGCCCAGCTGTGAAACAGGTAGGCACAGAAATGATGAGCAATATTTAAGCTGTGTTTTTTTCCTCACATGCCCAAATAAATTCTTAAGAGGTTAGGAAATGGTCCTGTGGAAGACCAGAGCTTTTGTGTCCCTTCAGTCAAGCAAGACTTGTCACAATCAGAGCTTTGAGTAGTCAGTTCTGGCTAATCCAATCTCTTCTGAACAAACTGGCACATCTACTACTACAATCTCTTCTGAACGTACTGGCACATCTACAGGCAAACTACAGTACAGCAATACCACTTTGCATCACAGAAACTATGAGTGCCAGATTCTTTCCTGTCTACTCAGAGCTGCCTCTCACCAAGTTTGATCAGTGTGAGCTATGGAGCTATACCAGTGTAAGACACAATGATTCCCATTATGGATCCAGGCTGCATAATTCTGTTCATTACTTTCTGGATCCAAATTTCTATGTCAAGAAATAGGAAGTCTTTAAGGACTGAAAAATGAGCCACATGGAGCTTCATGGTACAGCTGGATACACAACTCCTTACAGGCCAACTGTCAAATATGCAAGATGAGTGCAGAAAGCAAAATTGAAGGCAGAAATAACAGCCCTTTAGCATGTTCCTAAAACCTGGTTTCAAAGGCACAATTTTAAGACATACAGAAATACTCCATGAAACTACTGTACCTTGGAGGTAAAGCTAAGATCAATTTTCCTGGTATCTACACAACAAGGAGCACTATAACTACTTATTATGTCTATCTACAGTACTTTTGAGATGTTAGAACAGGACAGAGCAAAAAACACCACCGCAAGCTATTTTAGACTGACTTAAAATTGCAAATATGGATAGCTGCTCCATTACTAATTTTAGATGTTTGGGTACAAGGTAGCAAATATTAACAAGAAAATGCTTTATAGATATTTTGAGTGAATTATTTTGAAGCAGGAAAAAAATAATCTAACTTCCTAACACTAAAATATGCTGATTACAATCAGTCCAGTTTGATTATTCCTTGATATGGAAAAGCATCTGAATAATAAACCTATGTGTCACCAGACAGCAGTGATATCACTGAAGGATGTGTATTATTCAACTTCTACTGGAGACCTAGAGGTAGGATTTCACTTTGAATACTGACAGCATTTAGAATAAATGCAACTGATTAAAGGATTATTTTAAAAAGCTCTTTACCAATAAAAGCTTAGTAGTAACAGCTACAAGGCCTGATTTTAGTTTGTGTTCTACCAGAAAATCTTGTTTAAAACAATTATTCAGTAGCTTAATAAAATGGAGACAGCAAAATCTTCAAATTGCCCTGTATCAGGAAGAAATTTTAAAAGCACAAAATTAATTCCTTTGAATTAAAGCAAGTATGTCTGAAAAGCTTAGCTTCACAGCAGCCATATATATGAAAAGAAGCATTTTTAAACAAGCCTCTTCTGCTCCCACAGCCTCCAAAAGACTTTAACAAGTTGGATTTTTTTTCCTTAACACGTATTATTCCACTACATAGCTCTTTATCTTCCAAGTTTTTGACTCACTATACCATGTCAAAAGGAATATTCTCAAATCTGAATGAGCACTGGAAAGTCAGCACAGCAGCCAGACTGGTTTCTGACTTCACTTAACTTCACTTTCTGTTAGTTCTACCCCCTCCCCTAATGATTCATTATTTTTAAAACTAACAAAAACCTATTCATTTAATATGTATGGGAGAACCAACAACCCAGCACAAACAATATTAGACTATTACTGATTTCCTTTTTAAAGCAATTGTTAAGTCTATGGACACCTACCTATTTGTAAGCTTTTGATGATATCTTCTGAACAACAGTATTTCAAGTATTTCTTACAATGTTTTTAGTTGAAAGGCTAGTAGTGTTAAGCTCTCACATGTGAAATGTTTCTGGTGCAAATCACAGATGTCAAAAAATTGCATGAAATCTCCTGTTGTTCTAGGTATGAATTTATTACACACAAACATCAGTATTCAAAATATTGAACTTTTCCAACAAACTGGAGCCTCTTCAAAAACCGCTCAGTCAGTGACCCTGATGCCACCAATGACTCAAAAGTATAACTTCACCAATAGGAAAGAACTTAACCAAGCAAACCTCTTCCTCCAAACAAGAAACTTCCCAGCCTCCGTACCACTGGCTGGGATATTCCTAAAATAATAGTATTATTCAAGAGTAGTTCATATGGCTTTTTTGAAACGCAGTCACACCATATTTAACATTTAAAAGTACTGAGGGAGCACATTTAGAGTACTTAAGGTGCAAATCTAGTACTGCATTGCTAAATATTACCTCCTCTGTGCTTAAATAATTCTAAATAATATAGTTTCTCTAATGTTGATATAAATCCAGTTGGTGGAAAAGATCATACAGACTAAGGTAAGATTTTATCTTTGGGATTTATTTCTCACTTGAATTATTAAGAATGTTTATATTTAAGTCAACTTCTTGTACAGCTTCTGCTGAGTTAGTGAAAAGATTCTTCTGACTTTTGCCATTTTAACTGAACTGTTAGATTCAATATTTTTGCTGCATCTTTAGCATTCTATTGAATAATTATTTCCTATTATTAATCAATCATTTATTTGATTGACGTGTAGTTTGAATTGCTTAAAGAGTTTCGTAGTTTTTCCACTAGTATCACACAGAACTTGGCACTAAGCTTGGCATATCATATGTAATCTTATATATTGAAAAGGTAATACACTTAGTATTTCCACTGATAAAAACACAAGATACGTCTGTACAACGGGTCTTTTCTTAAGCCTTGTAACTCAAATTCTACAACCTATCATTTATTAGGTTCACCTGAGAAAACAAAGAAACCAGAAGCTCAAAACTACAAAATCTTTACTCACAACAAACTGACTGAAACATCAGCTTCCTTTTGTTACAGTTTCTTAATTCATCTTGCCATCACCCAAACAATGTATCATAACAGTTTCTTAATTAAAGAAAGCCAATTTTTAAAAAAAGCAGAATGATTTGTATCGTATCATTACAGTTCAATGTCAGGTCAGCAGATTTAAGTAACTATCACTAAAGCTTTTAATACCTTAAATGATGAAAATAGAAAAAACGTTCACAAAACTTATCAACACATTTCGGCTAAAAGAAGCTAAAAACCTCCGGCTGAAAAATACAGCTCTATTGGTAACAGAAACAGAAGTTTTGCTGTTAATCCATTCAGACTACAGCAAATCAATGAATTCCAAATGTGACTACTATTTTGTTATAGGGCAAACCAGATGTCAAGTTGAATGAAATTAAGCATCTTCCTGAAATTCTCTTTCTAAAAAGCAAATAAAAATCCAAATTTTTAAGCTCTACTAAAATCATGCTCCCTGGTATGCATTAAAAAAAAAAAAAACAAAAACAAAAAAAAAAAAAAAAAACAA
>NDXB01016257.1:58284-82093 GCA_002631895.1 Agapornis roseicollis
AAAAAAAAAAAACAAAAACAAAAAAAAAAAAAAAAGCAAACCATAAAGATGATCCATCTTGTTCTCAGCATTCATAACAGCAACAAAATTAATGACATTACAAAGAAATTAACAATTTGTACATTACCTAATGCTGCTCATGCTTCCAGTTTCTGATCCAAGCTTACATCTCTCTAGCTGGCTAGCTACAATCTGACGTTCAGCCTCAAGTTCTCGAGTCAGTCTCTCAAACTGCAGTTCCTGAAAAAAATAAACCATTTGGGTTTACTTCATTTGAGATGATGAATTTTTGTGTATAAAATTATAATTTGTTCAAGAACTATTAGTATAATATCTCATAGGAAATTCCTATTTCCTTTTATTCTGTCAAGAAAGCCAAACGAGTCCCACCAGGTAAGACTTATCCACAGACCTTAAAAATCTAAAGAGTTTTTTTTTGTTTTATACAAAAGAGCTTATTTTTTTTCCAATTAGAAGAAAAGTAAAGGCAAAACCAATACACGTAAAATCCCCACTACACCATAAAGAGCTGCATTTGCCACATGTGGTAGCGGTAGTTTTATCAAAAACAGAATTGAGACACTTCTAGGGAATGAACATTTGTTATAAATTTGCCAAATGTTGCTGAAGCTTCATTTTGGCTACAGTTACATGAAGTCATTTTCACAGGTAAACATAAACAGCCTTCTTGCACCTTTTCCTTGGGTTTGTTGAAGGCTGCCATGTTTTAAACCCAGGCACACAGCTCATTCACTCACTCAACCCCCCTTTCTTGTCCTCCCTCTGCTTACAGAGGGATGGGGAGGGGATTCTAAAGAATGCAAATCCCACAGGTTGAAATGAGAACAGTTTAGTAACTAAGGTATAACACAAATCACTGCTGCTACCACCAATAATAAGAATAATAAAGGAAATAACAAGGGAACAGAATACAGCATCTCACCAACCACCAATAGATAACTCACCCTATCCCGCCCAACCAAGCACCGACCGATACCTCCTCCAACCCCCCAGAGCACTCACCCTTCCGGGTAACCCTCCATTACATCCCTGGGCATGACGTGCTATGGTATGGAATACCTCTTTGGCTAGTTTGGGTCAGATGTCTTGTCCCTGCTTCCTTCCAGCCTCCCCTCTTCCCTGGCAGAGCATGAGACTCACAAAGCCCTTGGTCAGAGTAAAACATTTGAGCAGTAACTAAAAACATTGCTGTTACCAGTTCTGTTCCCAGTCCGAAAGTCAAAAAAACAGTGCTGCAGCAGCTACTAAGAAAAAATGACTGCTGCTGCTGATCCCAGGACAAAGGCTGAAGGAGAAATATTTTTGATAAGTCACTTGTTAAGTTATTCCTGTGTTCACACAAATGCACCCAGTATCTTTTTCTCCCTATTCTTTCAAAAGCTCCTCTAAGGCGGAGCTATGAGAGAGAGTCCCTTGAATAACTCCCCAGCAATGTCTTGCCTGGAAGAAAAACACCCCTGGAAATAAGTTACATACACTAAGTGCCACTGAAGAACTTGGTATTTGAGAGAAAGAAATAAATGGTTGGAGAGAAAAAGATTCAGAAGTCTTCCTCCTATCTGCTACCTAAAATCTCTGACAAAGAAACAATGGGTAAATGGAGGTATTAAACTTTTTAAATCTCTGAAACAAGGCAAACCATAACTTAAAAGGAAGAAGGAAATGGCTGGTGGTCGTTCTACCTAATTCAGCTGCATCAGTCCTCTCTGTTTCTCTTGTTACTGGCATCAAATAGCTTGGTGTCCTTAATTGTGAGTAAGGGGAGTCCACACAGGTTCTGTACGGCAGGAAACAGGGTGCTGTGTATACTTAAATGGCGAATGAGTATTTGACAAAGCCTACTGAATTCTGTATTTGTTATTCCAAGCAATGCTATCCAGAGTACAAGAACACTATCAAGTCAGACTGATGTAAAGAGCAAAACATCGCTACTCACTGAATGTTAATAGTGCATTAGTAAACACAGTTCATAATATTCTCTGCACATTTTTGTAGTACTCAGAAATTACATTTTCAGTGTTATTTGTAAGCAGGACTATTAAAAAACTACCTAATGAAAACCACTTATTTCATATATGCCTACTTCACAGATAGTATTTGTCTCTCACTTAGTAGAATCAATTGTCTGAAAAAAAATGAAGAGTGCGTTGGTCAACTTTTCAAGAGTCATTATTCAAATCCTGGCCTTGTTTGCATACAATAATACCCTTACTGCAGAAAGAACTGTAATAGAAATATTACTAAAGTTTTGAAGAATTTAAAATCAAGTGGTACAGTATTTGTTATGCAAGCATGTTTCTGTCAAAGCATGCAAGCACTGAGAAATCTTGATAGTATAAAATGCCAACAAAACCAAACAGAGTATTAAGTTTACTTTTGAAACAAAAGCAAAAGCTTTCACAGTTATTCTGTTCCACTGTACTGTTTAAGTTACTTGAATCTATCATGGCAATGGTATTGATGTACGTTTTGATGCTTAGTATATACATTGTCATCTAGCCAGCTTCACTTCCTGCCATGCAAGTTGAGGCAGGTCAGAGATATTCTTTGTCATGGCATACCAGAGGGGAACTTTTTTACCCACCTAATAAGAAGGTGCAGCTGTCCTCATAACATTGCAAGGAGAACCTAAGAATCACCTTACATATGCC
Source organism: Agapornis roseicollis (assembly GCA_002631895.1). NCBI lineage: Eukaryota > Metazoa > Chordata > Aves > Psittaciformes > Psittacidae > Agapornis > Agapornis roseicollis. The sequence continues at coordinate 60,957 of NDXB01016257.1, forward strand.
TTTTCCTAGTCACGTAATTGACTGCATCCTTTTATTCTAGTAGGTGTGCAAACAACCCCCCTCCAGCTCCCTTTAGTCCATGCTATCCCAAGTCAAAAAAATATAGAAATGCTCCCAAACTTGTATTACTGAAATACTTGAACAATAAATATTCTTTCGCCTTTTTCTTCTGCTATCTGGAATGATCTCAAGGTCCTTTCCAACCATTGTGTGATTCTGTATCTTCTTGTATATTTTCTATGCTTTGTACTTCTTCAGTTAAGCACTCCAGATGACTACTTTCCACACAATTCAGCATTTTCGTAACTTTTATGTCATGATTATTTCATCTACAGAACAGTTTTTATTCATTATTCTAGTCTCCAAAATATACTCTTCTACTCTTGAGTCTGTCATTTACCTTTCCTTCCTACTTACCCCTTTCTGTTCTTTTCCAGATTCCTTCTTTCTTTTATTCCCTAGTATACTTCGTGACTCATCCTCCACTAATATTTCAGGCCATCTATACAAATTGCTGCTCAAACAAATGTCCTAAAATCATCAGTTTAAACAGCCTCTCTCTTGGTAATTGTGCCCTTATAGATGGAACTCCAGTCTTAAGACGTAGAAAGTATAACATGGTTTCACTGCCCACGCTATTCAAGTTTTACCCTGCAGAGATGACTGGAAAAGGACAGTTGTGTTTATACTCCTCCTCCAGCAGGAAGCAGGATCACTTAAGAAAAAAAAATTATCTGGGTTTCTAATGCATGAAAATGGCTATAATAGCTGAACAGTAACTTCATTACTAGCTTGATTTAATTGCTGCTATTCCTCACTTAACTGTCTTCTGTCAGGTGCCATCAGAAGTTAGGGATGGAAGGAAGGAGATGAAAGGTGAAGGGTGGGATATGTGAAGGGGCGGAGCCAAACAATTCTTACCTCAAAATTGTCCTCTACACTAAATTTAACAAACAACTGTGTTAGGTATTCCCTTGTATGATGGCAAAGGTGCAGGTCCACAAGGTTGCCTTGAGAATGAAAGAAGAAAAAAAGAACTCAAGCAAAAGTTGTGAGAGTCTGCTATCCCTTCGTACCAAGAATACGTGGCAGAAAACTAATTAATAAGCTTCCTTCACTTTATTCAGAAAGCAGTGAGAATGACTAATATTTGAATAAATCCATATGTTTAGATTTCAAGCAGCTGTCACAGTACCAGAAGACAGACACTAGAAATAGTATTTGCTTACATTTCATAAAAATAACCACTGAACCTGACTCCATCATTTGTCTTATTTATTCTGTTTACAATAATTTTCACCAGTTCATGCCACGTTGTGTTATCTGCACAACCTTCTATTATTTGTCTGAATCAAGCTAATCGCAACATCAAAATTAAAAACAAATTCCTACCCAGTGATTATGCAAATCTGCTGTCAAGACAATCGCAGAATGAAGAACTGGAGAAACTACCTCGCAACAGCAAAATTAGTTTAAGTAATGCCATGTCAAGTGCAACTCACAGACTGTGCTACACAGGGCAACGGTGCCAAAGCAAGTGCACATGCACAGGCACTGCACTGTGAAATGACCAATCTGGCAATTCTTGGCACCATAAAGGGTGTGGGAGTGGGAAACCAACAGAAAGATTAGACATAATGCTGTGAGTAATCCACAGAAATCACTCAAGAGAGCAGCTTGGAAAAGGAGGCACATCATGGTAAAGTTATCAAAATGTTTTGAAGTGATACAAAGACCATGTAACTGCTAGGGCCTGAAGCAATTTATGCTTAAAAGGGGTGTTTGTCCACTACCATGAGTTTTTCTGTAAAAAATATTCATTATTCCATAGACAGCAATTCGACATATTTGCCCTTCCAGTATGAGATTTATGTTTTATCTACCCTCTGCAGCCACTAAAATGTCAAACATTAAATAAGACTTGAGTCAGGTAATACATTTCACAGTGGTCCAGAAACTGAATAAGCCTGACTGAAAAGTTCCCAGCCTTTGGACAGGTTAGAAAATCCTGAGCTCAGGGCATACCAAGGAAGAGGGTATCTGGTTATTTTTATTCTTTGTACCTGTCAAGTGGTCTGTGTTGACCCATGTGAATGTTGGGAGGGGTAAAACAGGTCAAAAGATATTTGGCAGATACTGAGAATGGATCTCACTTTACCCTGTCCTTTGTAATTTTAAAGTAATCCTTCAATCCTTTCACACAGAGATGTATATTGATGCTGAACAAAAGACACAGCAAAATCTGTAGAGACAGTAAAAAGCAGCTAATAAAAAAAAATAAAATCTAAATTTTGGCTGAACATCCTTATTGAATTCTCAAGAATCTTAAGATCATAACATTAAAAGAAGAAAAGTGTTTAGCTGTTGACTGTAAATACGCTACATAAAACCAAATTGGTGCATTGATGATCATTTCAATCTTCAAATACAGATAAATAGCAGCACTGAGATAAAGCTGGGAATCCACGGTGAGATGAATAGAGAAAGCCTGATTACAGCTACACAAACAAATAAATCATCTCCTGGATTGAAACCTCTCATAAGAGCACCGTAGAAACCACAGAACTTCCTAAAGCACATTGGCTGAAGAAATGCAGAACTTTGGCTATATCTTGCTGTAACCTACTAAACCAGAAAAAATGTACCTCACTGTCACAGGTAATATGTGTATATTGCTATGCACATCCCACGGTATCATGCATAATTCCATATACTGCACAGGATAAACTCCAAGTAAATGCCATTACTTAGTGCAGTGTTGGCAACAAGCCATTCTTAACCTATCATACTGGAGACACATAGGCAGATAGAATTGGGGCACATATTTCCTAAGGAAATAATCAAAATCTAGGGAAGTTTAACTTGGCAGAAATCTAGGGACAGCATCATACACAAACCAGACCTGACAGCCCATCCTGTAACTAGAAAGAAAACAGAATGTCTTGATGCCTTCAAACAAGATATAAATGTCACTAGCAATGCCCCTATCCGTCTAACACTGAATGCTGTTCAGAAGCTTTAAAACTGGGCTTTAGAACACAGCATTTGATTCTTCCAGCTTCTCTACTTTCTCCATTGCTGGACTGTGTTTTCCCTGGTACTTTTTCATTGCACTGTTTCATTCTTCTCTTTCAATAAATAAAAAAAAAGGGGGGGGTGGGGAAGCTCACAACAAGGTAATAATCAGATGAGCAGAGAGGTGGCAAATTCAGAAACTCAGTGGTGGGTATGTTGTTGCAGGATCTTAATGGCGGCCAAAAAACTTAAGATTAAAAAAAAAGTGTATTGTCTTGTTAGAAGCTCTGACTGCAGCTATGTGCAACTGCAAGCTTTCAGATAACATCAACCTTAACAAAGCATTCATACATTGGAGGGTAGGACTCCATTCAGAGAAACCCTGACAATCTGCAGGAACAGGCCAACCATAGTGTCATGAAGTTCAAGAAAGGAAAATGAAAAATCCTTCATGGAGGAAGAAATCCCATGTAACAGCACAGCATATCCACAGAAAAGATCTGAGGGTCTGGTTGACAACAAGTAGTGACTCAGCTGTGCATTTCTGTCATGATGATGACCAAGCACTTATTTCACTGCACTAGCAAAACTGCCACTAGCAGAACAAGGAAGTCATTATTCCATTTTATTGGGTACTCCTGAAGCTACAGTATCTGGTTCTGGGCCATGAGAACATCACAAGATTTTGAAGCAAGACCACCAGAGGGCCACAAAGATGGTTAGAAGACTGAAACACATAGAACGTTATACAAGAAGAAGCTGAAGGAATCTGGCTGTTTAGCATGCAAAAGGGAAGGTCTAGGGAAGATCTAATTGCAAACTCTTACTTCTTAACAGGGGATTATTGTTTTATTGATAGGTGGTGTTTAGGAGTGCTGAAGAAGTTCTGGAAAAATGGGAGTAGCCAGTGGAGGAAAAAAAGTATGGTTGAGGAGAACAGAACAGGAGACATGAGGAAAGGGAGGCATAAAATATGAGATAAGTAGATGAAAAATCAGATGTGAGCTACGAATGTGCACCTGCAGCCCAGAAAGCCAAATGTATGTTGGGCTACATAAAAAGAAGTCTGGGCAGCAGGTTTACAGAAGTGATTTTCCCGCTCTATTCTGCTCAAGACCCCACCTGGGGTACTGTGTCCAGCTCTGGGGTACAGACCACAAGAAAGAGACACAGACCTGTTTGAGTGAGTCCAGAGGAGGGCCATGAGAATGGTAAGAGGGCTAGAGGACCTCCTGGAAGACAAGCTGAGAGAGTTGGGATTGTTCAGAAGAGACAACTCCATTCTCTTCTGTATAACCCCAACTGGGAGAGAGAGAAGCACTGAAGCTAGATCTGCTTGGAGGTCTCTTTTAACCTAATTTTTCTATGCTCCTAGAACTGCTGAATTCTGGAAATTTTCCCAAGGCTTTATACCAATCCTTATTATAAGAGGTCAATGGCTATCAGATTCTCTGATCATCATCATCACCCTTACATAGACACATTTGATTTAATCTAAGTGCTAGTATTATAGCAGCCTCAACCTGCATTTCTCTAGCTTACTCCTTTCACCTGACCTCAGGGTTTAAGCAAACCCATGTTTCTTCACAAGAGATTAGCATAGCATTTGGGCTATGACACATATGGATTATTTACAGGTTAGAAAACTAGTTTGACTGATTATAGTATTTACAAATACACTATTCCTTCTTTTCCATGTAAGATTACCTCAGAGAAGCCCCTTTCACTCTTTTAACAACTTTTATAGAAATCAGACCCTATTTTATTTTCTATTTTTAGGACTCTGATACAAATGAGATCACAAATGCATTCAGTTGCATGTTTCAGCAGTCCAGGCACACTGCCCTGTTCCTCTGTGAGTTACAGGCAAGCCTTGCTCTCAGAAGGCAAGGTGCCCAATTGCCTGGACTTCTGTTCCTAGGAAAATTGTATTATCTCTTCTCCAGCACAATCACCAAAGTTATTCAGATTATCTCCATTTTTCATTTACAAATTGCCTGGTCCTTTTTTATCCCATTTTTTTTTTTTCTTCCCTGTTTTGTATTCAGCTTTAGTCTTTCAGCTCAGTCCTTTCTTCTCACCAGCTTTTGCATCCCTTGCCAACACTCCCAATGGTTTATCACCCACCATGATTGCTGTGCTATTGCACTTCCTCCCATGCAAACTACTTCAGTTCTCAAAGTAATAAAGTGTAAGTAAAAGACTTGGAGTGTTAGGACAGGATTAGAAATACCAGGAGCTTTCTAATCTCATACTTTCGCTTCTCCACCCTCTGCAGCAGCAATGTAAAGAGGATGTAAGAAAAATTAACTTTCTAACTCACTAGCTTTCACTTGCTTTAGGGCTTATCGTTATTAATTGTAAAGCTCAATGTGGGAGCAAAACAAAACCTCAAAGATGATGAATCTTCTCCAAGGAGAGTGAGAGAAAAAGGCATGGAGTTTGTGAACAAACCCTGACTCTTCAGTCTTACACTGGCTCATAATTCTCCTTTATTTCTCAGTTGCCCAGGCACAAATATTTACTATGTCTTCAGTTGAAAAGGGTAATTCTATTTAAAGTAGCCATTTTTGGAGCCTGACTTTGCATGCTTGGTAAATCTAATATATCAGACAGAAAACTGGGCTAATGTCTTTAATCTCAATATTCCAATACACATCTGTAAGGCGATTTTGCTCTGAAAAGAGCAACACAGTCCTGCTGCAGCTGGAAGATGCTTTATTATGATGTAAAAAATGTTTGTATGGTTTNAGAAAACTGGGCTAATGTCTTAATCTCAATATTCCAATACACATCTGTAAGGCGATTTTGCTCTGAAAAGAGCAACACAGTCCTGCTGCAGCTGGAAGATGCTTTATTATGATGTAAAAAATGTTTGTATGGTTTAAAGGCCCATGAAAAACTAAGAAAATGAAAGAATGTGGTTTCAAAAACTGAAACTACTAAAAATATTCTAGACACTGGAGCACTAAGAAAATCTTTCTTGATTCTGACAAGATACTCAGCTCATAGTCTCCCTTTCTTCTCTTGTCTGATCTGTGGTCTGATGGGCATTATGCCAAGATTCCACAGAGGTGTCAGTATACACACCAACATGTGGACACCAGTAACACACAACACTTTTTCTGCAGCCTATCTACGTGTTTAGAGAGCTGAAGCCTTCTCTGGCATTTTATTCATGAGGTTCAAGAGTTCCCTGTTTATACATCTCTACAATGGTTCTCCCTTCCAGAATTTCGAAGACACACTCTATCCCAGGCATTAAGTGCAGATGAAGAGCCAGCATTATAAATCCTTAGCTTTATAGTTGTCCAGAATGGTCCAAGAGGTTGGAGACATTTAGTACCTTCCTCTTTTCCTGCGTCCACTGGAGAAATTGTTCTGGTGCATTATTTTCTCTTGATTTTCCTTGCCTTGTAAGAGAGACTGATTTCTCAATCTATGCACAGGCTGTGAGTGCAGCATATCCAAGAACAGACTCCATAATTTGCAATTATCGTTGAATCTCTGAATTAATTAGGCTACTAGAACTGAGCATTGCCATGTGTAGCTATTAAAAAGCTGGCCATTACCATGCTAGTAAGGGATTCAAAACCTATCTAACAGAGCAAGATAGGTTCTTCCTTTTTTTTTTTTTTCTTAGGGTAACCTACTGCATGCAAATTAATGCATACAGAATTCTGTTTTTTCTTGTCTTACAATTGATAACATAGAATCGTCATTTTCTGTATATTTGCACACTCAGTTTGCTATGCTAACTGAATGTGGATAGACTTTCAAACTGAAAGTATTACAACAAAACTGTAGGAAAATTTAGCGCAAATACTTAAGTGTTCATAAACAAAAATTCAAGTATTCTCACAGAAAGTACATTGATTGGACAAATAATTCACTTATTTATATTACTATTAAGTATTATGGGAAAAAACAAGCTTGCAAACAGCACAGGCTAAAAAATTTGAACTACAGGACTGCAAATCCTTGAGATTTGCACATTTTCTCTCATAGATGACTCTGTGGCAATAGCAGTTAACTTTAATAGCTTAAACTATTGTCCTGGGTTCAGCAGTAGCAATTATTTTTCTCCTTCTTAGTAGGTGGAGCAGTGCTGTGATTTTGACTTTCAGCCTGGAAACAACTCTGATAACACTGATGTTTTTCGTAGCTGCTCGGTAATGTTTACGCTGACCAAGGACTTTCTGAGTCTCATGCTCTGAGGAGGGGAAGCCGGGAGGAAGCAGAGACAGAACACCTGACCCAAACTAGCCAAAGAGGTATTCCATACTACAGCACGTCATGCCCACTACATAAACTGGGGACAGTTACCTGGAAGGGTTAGATCACTGCTTGGGTCAGGCTGGGTATCGGTCAGTGGGTGGTGAGCGGTTGTATTCTCTTCCCTTCTTATTTCCCTTATCATTATGATTACTGGTGTTAGCAGCAGTGGTTTGTGTTATACCTTAGTGACTGGGCTGTTCTTATCTCAACCCATGGGAGTTACATTATTTTGATTCTCCTCCCCATCTCTCCAGGAGTTGGGGGGAGGAACAGGGGGAGTGAGATAGCGAGCTGCGTGGCTGGGCTTAAACCACGACAGCTATGCTTTTGGATCTTTCCTTATTACAAATAAGAGAACTACTAAAATAGTTAGGCAATTCATTCCTTTTCTGGCTACCCTGCAGAAATACCACAGATACAGGAAATTCCCAACAGATTCATACTGTTCTTTATGAAAGAGAAAAGCAATTAGTAATGAAAATGTTAGTTTTAAGAACTATCATTATGATCTTATTCTCATAATAGCTCCTCTTTTGAACAAAGTAAAAAGGTTTTTATAATGAAATTACAGCCTAAAAGCCACCTGTTTGAAAACAAGTAGGTAAGGAACATGCAGTTCAGTATAACACTCATACTATGGGCAAAGATAGCAAAAGAGCTTAGAATCAAATTATATAAACAGTATCACTGAATAAAAAGAACTTGTATGGATTGACATATGGGTTGACAGTATGGAGTTAGCAGTACTGGCTGTCCATCAAGGCAGAGACATATCTTTTGAAAGAAGGATACAAAGTGTGATAGTTCTGGGAGCCTTCAATTTCAAAAGACAGACATGGTGCACAAACTGAATTTTGGACACTATCATAGACAGCTGCTTAGGATGCATTCCAGTACTTACAGAGAACCTACAAGAAAGCTGGAGAGGTACTTCTGACAGGGCATGTGGGGATAGAACAAGGTAAAATAGCTTCAAAGCTTAAAGAGTGTGGTGAGATACTGGCACAGATTGCTCAGAGAAGCTGTGGCTGCCCCATCCCTGGCAGTGTTCAAGGCCAGGCTGGACAGAGCCTTGGTTGACATGGTCTAGTGGAAGATGTCCCTGACCATGGCAGGGGGTTGAAACCAGATGATCTTTAAGGTGTCTTCCAACCCAAACCATCCTATGATTCTATGCCAACAAGAAATATGTAATTCTTGACTTAATCTTGAGCAATGTACAAAAGATGGTTTGACATCTTGCAGGAGAGAAGCCCCTCTTTAAGTGATTATTCTGTGCCGAGATCCAACATCCTTACAGAAGGCAGAAAATCTGCCAGTTATGAGCCACAGAAAGTACGCAACAAAAAAATCAAAAACTCTGTTTAAACCTAAGAGTTATTAAGTCCTCATAGGCAGCATGGAAATGACTTGATACCCCCATGCTGGAAATACATAGCCAATGCCGTGTGCCAAGAAAAGCTTATAATATAACAAGAAGCTAGCAGACTTAAACAGGAGGGCAAAAGAGTCATTAGAAACAAAACTGCTCTTTCTGAAAGTTTAAATCATCTTCAAATGATGAAAATGAAGGGCCACAAATGCTGACAGTGTAAATGTGAAACCTCAAGATTGCACAATATGGTTCTAAGGGACAAATAACCAAAAGCATTAAGGTAAACAACAAATCTTTCTTTAAATGCATAAGGAGCAAAAAGCTGCTTGGAGTCTGTAGAGCCACTGGGTTATCAGGATATAAAAGGGTTCATTGAAGGGAAACTACACAAATCCTTCAGAAAGGGTTTTGCTATTTTATGGGAAATTCCTATGCTAAGAACTCACTGAGGGAGTCTTATCTGAGAACTGCCTGAACTTGAAGTGACTGTAGAATAGGTTGTGAAACTGACAAAACAAACAGTAACAAATTGGAAGATCAGATAGCATTCACTCAAGAGTTCTGCAGGAACTAAAAAATACACGGCTTAAAACAGATGTAGTACTTGAAAACTGAAAGATATTGAATGCAATGCCAGTTTCCAGAAAGATCTACAGGATAATATCTGTAAAAGCAGCAAGCCAGACAGTCGTATCAGGGGAATTAGTGGAGAAAGTTTCTGTAAGGATAAGTACGTTCTTAAAAAGGTGGTCAAGACTAGAAATAAGTTGTAAATTCCCACACTTGAAGGTATTGTTCTGCTTACAGGCAGGGTACTCAACAAAACAACCACACACTAGCCCTGCAACATGCAGAGTTTATTAAATAAGCACACTAAAGCAAACATGGACACAAACACACTACATATATATATCTATATATATAGTAAATAAGCACAATAAAGCAAATCAGATATACATATGTAAGTGAAACACAGAGGAAAATTAGGAACGCACCAAATCATTACTTCATAGAGAGGACAGAAATTAAGAAGAAATAAATCACCATTTACCACCAAATCACCACACTTCAAGCTGGGAAGCCCCATTATAGCCAATGCTGGGAATCTCAGGTAAGTGGGAAAGTTCCTATGCGGTGCATAGGTGAGGCTTCAGATTCAGCTACAAGAGGGTCCTGCTTTTGTACTCTCAGAAAAACAACTGGCTTTATGCCAGCTCTATAATTCTTTACTCATGGGGCCATGCAGTTTCTCATGATCTCACTGCTGTCCACACTGAGAGCACTAGCCAGGCACCCCAGTGCAGCCACATATGAAGGTCATAGAACAGCAGCACACCTATGTTCTCCTGCCTCATTCCAACGAACAGTCACAATGAACATAAACATATAAATTCTACCAAACACACTTTGACAAAACCATACTTTGTTATGTCTCTCAATCATGAGAGGGAACAAGGTAGGTTCCCATCCATTACAGGTGTCCAGCAGTGAAGTTCTGGTTCTGTGTTGCACACTGATACATATATAAATGACTTCAAACAAGGAGTGAAAAACAGGGTGACCAAGTATGCAACAACACAAAATTATGCAGGATGGAAAGGCTGAAGGGCAGCAGCAGAGAATTTTATAAGGATGTTTTCACAGCCTGAAAAAGCAGGACACAAAGTGGGAGATTTAATACCCTGTAGATAAGCAGATGGTGATCCTCATGGAGCAAAACCAAACCTAATTTCACATGTCCTTCAACTTCCTGGAAAAGCTTCCATGAGTTACATACTTCTCCACAGAAACATAAGGCTGACCAGACTGTAGCTTCCTAGATCTACCTTTCTGCCCTTTTTGTAGCTGGCTGCAATATTTGTTCTTTTCCAGATATATGGGATTTCCCTTTACTTACGTAACCCTTGAAAGGCATTAAGTGGTTTTGTGATCATACCAGCCAAATCTCTCATCAGCACCCTCAGTTGCACCTTTTCAGGAGCTGTGTATGTCCTGTTTCTACAGATGGTCCCTCACTTGACCCTCCTCTGTGAGTAGTGGCTTGTCATTTGCTTCATCTTTGCTTCCTGACAGAGATTTGGGGCCAGACATTACCTGTGAAGACAGGCCAAGTGCTTCAGCCTTTCCTGTGTCATTTTTTTATGAAATTGCTGGCCCTGTTCAGCAACAGGTCTACATCTTGCTTGTACTTCTGCCTTCCTACTAACATACCTGCAGAAACTTTGATGCTATTCTTGTTATCGCTTGCTAGCTTGAGCTACAGCTGAGCTTTTGCCTTCTTAATTGCATCTCTGTACACTGAAACAGTATTTCTATACTGCTCTTTGGGGGTTTGCCCCTGTCTGCACTGCTCTAGTGCTCTTTTTTAATTTGAGCTTGTTTAGTTAGCTTGGTGTTTTTCCAACCAGATTCTTTTTATATCTCGTCCTTTTCCTGATGAGGGGGACAGGCTGCTCTTGGGCTTCATGAAGCAGCTGTATTGGGAAATCTCCCAAAATTCCTGAGCTGCTCCAAGACAGACTCCCATTGGATCCCTCCTAACAGTTCCCTAAATGTATTGAAATCTGCTCCTCTGAAGTTCAGGTCTTCATTTTATCACTTGTCCATCTCAAGACCCTTGGCCTCTACACTCCTACAATTCTGTTGCCAGCACTGCTGTCGACATACGCAGTTTCTAACACATCTTTATTAGTAAGCATTCAGTCCAGAAGAGCACTGTTCCTATACACATACTGCACTAGGAAGCTGTCCTCTGCACACGCTGGAAATCTCCCAAATTGCTTATGAACCCCTGTGTTGCTTTCCCAGTAAATATCAGGATGGTGGAATTCCCTTTTGAGAACCAAGGCCTGCAGGCCTGAGGCCTCTAGGAGGTCAGCAGAGAAGGCTTCATCCACCTCCTCTTCCTAATCCAGGTCTGTAGCAGAAACCATGAGGAGGTCTCTCTCAGTGGCTCTTTGACACAAAAGCACCCTAAAGACCACAGCTGACCTCTATTTATTAAAAATGTTCTTTTACACAGAGCAGAACCCTTTCTTCTTTTCTACCCGACCTCTACTGTCTTTCATTATCGTCTTAATGGTCCATTGCAGGAGTCCAGACACATGAGCTTCCACCGAGTTACTGTAATCCCAACAACATTGCAACTCTATGACTGTACAAAGAACTTCATTTCTTCTGTTTTCTTCCCAGTGTGTAGAGAGTTGTCTCACAGGCACTTGAGACAATGTGCCATCTACTCCCTCTCTCTGAGGGGAATGCAGTAGCCTCTCCTATGGCTTTGCTCCACACATGCTTTCACCTTGTTCCCTCCAGCCTTGATTCTCTCAAGTCTGCCTTAACCTTCATTTAATGTTCATTTCATTGCTCCCCAGTGTATTGGTAAAGGAATCCTTGCACTTCCTTGAAATGTGGATCTCTTCAATCTGTGTATCATAGTCCTTTGATCATGGAAGGAGAAAGATTCTGACTCCAGCTACACAGCTAGGTGTTGACCTAAGCTGTATGCATGCTTTTGCCTGAACTCTTCCCTGGCAAGACTGAGGAGAAAACAACCTGGGCCTCTGTCTCCTTTAACAAAGACTTTGCAGTCCTGGTTATTTTTTTCCCAGATCATGCTTTGTAGTATCATTTGTGCCCATCTGGAAAAGCAGCAAGTCCTTGGACTCGGTGAGTCTTGATTGTCTATCTGCACAGGATTTCAGCTCTATTTTTACTCCAGGCAAGCAGCAAACTTCATATGACTTTGTGTCAGGTCATCAGATGTATGACCTCCGTTTACCACAGAAGGGAGTTTCCTGCTGTTAATACTACTTTTCCCTCACAAGTTAGACCTTCTGAGCTGTTGGTCTGGTTGTCTTTTCCAGGGTAATGCGTTCATCCTTCCAGCCTATTCCCAAGACTCCAGATCCATTCTTCAATTGAAATTTTCCAGATGAAGGGAAAGGTGCCTCAGGTCACAAGCTTCCAGGGTGTCTTGCTCTGTGCATTGCTATTCCTTCCCTGTTTAAACTTACTTCTGGTCTTGGCATTTTGCACACCAAGCCCTTTGTTCTTATCCCTGCAGCATCATTGCCTGACATCCTATTGGTTTCCTGCTCACTCCCCCTGCTACAGAATAAGCTGCTGAGTTCTACAGGTCCTATGCCTGCCAGCTTTGTGGTCCACTAGGCAACAAGTCCAACATGTGAGATCCCCACCCCATTTAGCCCAGCAAGGAGTACCAGGCCCTCCCCACTGTCCCTCACCTGAATGGCCACATCCCCACCCAGGAGCTCTGGATGGTTGGTGCCCCTGTCATCTTTGGAACAGCACTGTGGACTGATACGAGTGTCACGTCACTACCACTTCATCACCTGCTTTCCTACCTAGACAGCACCAACAGTCTTATGGTGCTGAATAAATTCATGGTGTGGCAGCATCTTGGAAATCACATGAAGTTTTGTTCTTCCCACATCTGAAATGATGTGGCACAACTGAAGAGATAGAAAAAAGGGCTACAGGGGTAACAGCTTCTGTACAAGGAACTATGAAGGTGGGAATCATCAGTCTGGACAAAAGACAGCTTAGGGAGGACAAAATCCACATGGCATATTCACTAACTCTTCTAAACCGAGTNGAGATAGAAAAAAGGGCTACAGGGATAACAGCTTCTGTACAAGGAACTATGAAGTTGGGAATATTCAGCCTGGAAAAAGACAGCTTAGGGAGGACAAAATCCACATGGCATATTCACTAACTCTTCTAAAACAAGTAGGACACATCAAATAAAGTAAATACGAGCCAGACATGAAAAGAGATGAAAAAATATTGTTCTTTATGTAACAGGCACAGTTTTGATAGTTACTTAGCACATCATAACTTTGCTGGGTTCTGGAAATTTGAAAACAGGTGGCTTTTGAGTATTAGGAAATGGTATCATACATTCTTGCCCTGTTCTTAGTCTGCCCATGGGATATATTTGCAGTCATCAGTGGAGACAAGTTGTCCAACTAACAATGGCCATTCTCATATATATTCTCAATAAACATACATTTATTGATACAAAACAGAAACCAGAAAACATAATATAATATTTTTTTTTTAATATAAAGCCATATTTTCATCCATAACGCATCCAGCTTGGGAATCCAGGCCATCCTTCCAATAAAACACAAAAGAGTTTTGCTAATGAGAACTCAAACAAACAAACAAACAAACAAAGAAGACTCCCAGACTTGCACTATTTATTCTAAGTAAAATGGTGAATAGAACAAAAGAATACTGGACTGGATTTGGGGTTATGGTTCTGGGAGATCAAACACACAATCAACACTTGCTGCAGTCCAGAATTACCAAGCCTCACTAAAATAACAGTGCTATTTCTGCAATTCTAGGATGGATAGGACCAGTTCAAAGACCAGTCAGTTGCCACCAAAATGCTGTTCAGGAAGCTATTGGTAGATTAAACTGGACAGAAGCATCTCTAGAGGGATGTTCCTTACAGGAGGCATACCAGAATTATTGTTGTGATACAATTCCAAAATAAGAAAGCCACAGGAATCATTACTACTTTCACTGAATCAAAAGAAACGAAAATGAGAGAAGAGAGAGACTAAAAATAATGAATGAATCAATTTGTTCCCAGTTATTTCATTAACATTACTGTGGAAGTCATCTGAAATCCAAGCCCTTATTACAGTAAAACACCATGATCAAAATTGTATCTACCTCCTTGTGAGGAATGCTGAAATCCTCTAGCAGTATTGATAACCCCAGCAATTTTTTCCAAGATCTGGCACACACAATGTACTTCTCTCAAGCCCCTGACGCTTAGTCCTACAAACGGGTAGGAGCTGCAACTCTCTTTTCAGAACAGACTGGTTCATGATACCACAGTATTGAAAAGGAAAGGCAAAGTAAAGAAAACCAAGCCAGCACATACTGAATTTTAAATGCAGCGCTCTAAGTGAATTTAATGGCAAAAAGAGGGTTTGAATTGATTTCCAGCCCTGGTTTTTGAGCTGTGTTTTAGAGCCGTATCTGTTCTCTCCCCTGCCCCCCATGTTGAATGCGAGGTCTCTCCCCGCAGTGGGAACTTGGACTGGGTAAAATGCAGGCTCTCTCCTCCCCACACCTGGCAGCGGCTGAATGCCACACACATTCCCCCTTCTGTGACTGCAGGCACCGTTTCCATGGTAGCGCCAGGAAAACCACTCCAAACCGGTCGGAGTCGGGAGGCAAGGAGAAGCACCGGCCGCAGCAGAGCTCCCTCTTGCCTCTCTGCACAAGGCACTCTGAGAAATCAGGGGTAGCAGCGAAGCTGGTCACGCAGCCTGGGAGGGACTGAAGGCACTTGCAGCACCACGCAGCATAGAAACCTCCTTTCATGTCTGATGAGAGCTGCTGTGGCTCACACACGCGATACAGGGGGTCGAGTGCCAGGCTGTGCAGGTAAGCAGGAGTTCTGCCACTGCCGGCAAGCGCTCAGCTCATCTCCCCTGCCGGGTCCTCTGAGAGCATGTTGCCTGTGATCCTATGGTAAATGTATTTCTGGCTGCTCCCTAGTTAAGGGGAAGTGGTGATGTGCACTTGCCATAAACTGAAGCAGCACGAGGGAACCTCATCTTTTTTACTTCACCAATCTCCTAGACGTGGTTCTAAAATCTTATGTAAATTTTTCAGCATCTTAGGACCATGATTTTTTGGGGATTATTTTGTCCAAGCCATACTAGTTGCACAACTGAATGTCTCAGAGACAGAAATGAAATAAAATGTGACACTTCTGAATGATCTTCACTAGCTTGAGATAATGAGAATCTGGAATTGCAATCTACGTTTGCAGAACAAATCAAAGACACAAGATTACTCTGGCCACTTCCAAATCCCAACCTGCACACAAACCACAATGCAATATATCAGCACCACAAATAGTCCCTAACCATGCTTGGCAGGCATCTTACAGGATCACAGAAGAGTTCAGGGTGAAAGGGACATGTGGACATCATCTGGTCCAAACCCCTTGCTCCATCAGGACTACATACAGCCAGTTCTTCAGAAGCATGTCCAGACAGCTTCTGAATACCTTTAAGGAAGGAGACTCCATAACCTCTCTGGGTAACTTGTGCCAGTGCTCAGTCATGGGCACAGTGAAAAAACATTTCCTGATGTTCAAATGGAGCCTCTTCTGTTTCAATTTGTGCCCACTGCCTCTGCTCCTATCCCAAGGTACCAGAAAAGAATCTGACTCCCTGTTCTTTGCACCCTCCAGTTAGCTATATATAGATGTTGATGAGATCCCCCTCAGCCTTCTCTTCTGGCTGAGCAGACCCAATTCTCTCAGCCTTTCCTCACAGGAGAGGTGCTGCAGTCCCTTCATCTTTTGAAGCCCTTCACCTCATACCCTCCAACATGTCCATAGCTGTCTTTAACTGAGAAGCCCAGAACTGGACCCAGTGCTCCAGGTGTGGCCTCACCAGTGGTGAGCATGGAGGAAGGATCACTCCTCCTAATGCAGCCCAGAATACTGGTGGACACCTTTGCCACAATGGCACATTGCTGACTTATGTTCAACTTGGCATTCACCAAGACCCACAGGTCCTTTTCTAGAAAGCTGCTTGCCAGCTGGGTGGCCTCAGGCTGTACAGGTGCCTGGAATTAAGGAGCATACTCCTGTCTGCAGCTAGCACTACCAAGGTTACAGGGGCAAACATGTCACCCCAGAAGCAGGAAAGTTTGACTGGACATTGTCACACACACAGGGTACTAGGTAATTTCCTGTGACATTAAAATTCATCTCCTTTCCTGAAAGAAACAGGAGAATTTTTATGAGTTTTCCCATTCTGCAGGAAACTAAGAGAATTTTTATGAGTTTTCCCATTCTGACAAGTGAGAGGTATAGCCTCTTCCTTGCCTGCCTGAGGACATGAATGGAAAGGATGTCCAATTATATGAAAAATTATAGGGAAACTGTATTTTTTATTTTTTCCTGAATTGATCATGGATGATCCATCTTGGTTTATCTTACAAGGTTCATTCCTCTCTGCTCAGGGACACTCTCCAATTTCAGTAATAGCCTGTCCCATGCAAAGCACTAAGTTTCCCTATTCTACCAGAGAAGCTACACTGGATATAGTCCTGAGAGACTTAGCTGTATCAGCCTGGCTCTTTGATCCAGATCCTTTTGAGAAGAGTCTCAGCAGCCTGGAATACACAAGTATCAGCAACATTTGCAATGCTAAACTGTAACATTAGAAGAAAGACTACTTAATTTTCTGGGCCTGTTCTGTTTTGTGGTCTGGTCCTTGTGTATTTTAGATTACCAAATCACCTGGCAAGCAAAATGTGACATCAAACTGATTACTTAGCAAGTGCTGGAAATTTATAAAGTAATTTCCTCTTTGCCTTAAAAAGGAAGAGTACATATTTAGCATACCAAAGTCAGGAATTTAAGCCAAAGCTTTTATATTATTGTGTTATTTTCCCATTCCTTGATTTCTAATTGGTAAAGACTGATTTTTTTTCGTATTACATAGCTGGCAAAGTACAAAGTCCAAAAGGAAAGACACTGGAATTACAATGAAAGAGGTAATTTAATGGGATGCACTGACTGTAGTAACCCTATTTCATTTCCTCAAACAAGAGACTGCATTGACTGAGAGAGACATTTCTCTGGCTCATGTCCATTACAGAGCAAAGTCAGAAAGAGAGAGACAGAGTGAAAGAAATACAGTATTCCCTCCCTTGAATACATTCATGACTTTGCAACAACGTTTGGGGTGTCTTTGACAGCATCATCAGAATATAAATTGTCTCCAACCACTCTCCATGTCTTTTTTTTTCTTTTTGGGGTGGGGAAGGAAAGCAAATCCATCCACAACCGTGTAATCCCATTTGAAGAGAAGGGTTTTGAAAATGTAACCCTTAAAAATCAGCTCCCTTCCCTTTAAGCAGCTTTGCATCTCCACACTGCAGTGTCTATCTTTTGTTCTTCCAGTTCATGTTCGACACAAGGAGTAGGGAGCCCTTTCAAATTCAGTCTTACAATAAGCATAAGGTACAGCCTCTCAACAGCCAAGAGGAGCCTGGAAAACCAACCCTAATTCTGTTATGAAGCATTGGCAGCTTGATTAGTAGGGACCAGACAGAGGGGAGCAGAACCTCCTGGAGCAGTGTTCAAGAGCATATCAATTGTTTAGTTTGGGTTTTTTTTAAAATTATTTTTATTTTAATTTCCTTTTCTGAATTTACAGAGCACATCTCCCACTCCAGTGAAACTGGCTTTGTACCTCCTAGTGAATTTACAGGCAGTTTTATCCACACCACTACTTTCAACATGTTTGGTACCATGTTCATCCATCTATTTCTTGTGAAGAGAGGGTGACAGGACTCTCTGTAGCAACTTAGTACACATGGCTGTGGATACAGGACTTCAGGCAAATAACACACAACTATGTTTTACCTAAACAAAACATGCTACAGTTAGAATCCCACTATGATGGAGGCTACAAAATTGCTTACAGTAAAACAAACTTGAGTCTGAGAAGCAGTCATGTGAGAAATAACACTGAAAATAATGGTTAGCATGACAAGAACTACGTGACTTAAATTCTAATTTAAAATACTTATAAAAGAAAAAGCTTTGGATCACTCAGATACCATAACATTGTAACTGCTGAAAATGCTGACTTCTTAATGAAAACCACTATATGCAAATGATCTAATTACAAACATCAACACACAATGCCTTGTTGAAAAACAGGGGGAAATGTTTCAACAGGCTTAGGAAGGAGAAAAAATTGCACTTTGAAAAATATTACTATGTATATGGAATAATGAGGCCTCATAATAGATGCTGGATCTTATTTACTAAAATTTTGCTGTTTGATTCAGATGTTAATTTCATGCTGCATTAAATGAATAACAGATAACCCCCCTTTTTTTAAATGCTCACATCAGCTTCAAAATTACAGTTTGATACATTTTTGAATTAATCTTACAAAGCACTGAATCTAAATTTGCAACCCATGATGAGTTAGAATTTTAAAAAGTTATAGCAGTGGGAATGAAAAGAGAAGAGACTAGAGCAGATAACAGACAAATGGGGTGCTCTGCCTATATCTGCATACTGACAGCAGGCCCTTCTGATTACAGGGTAGCTGGATTCACCACTGCTTTTATTTATACGTAAGTCAACCTACAGAACAATGACTTATAATGTGTCAGTCTGGCTAAACATTTTTAATTGATGTATTTTAATATTGTGGACGAAGTTAAGTCAAAGTTCTATATCAGTAATGTCAGAACTGACTGTACTCCTGGCACACACTGCAGATAACCAAAAGTAAACGTCATTCAGTCAGATAAACCTGGAGGCACTTTTTTTAAGGTGAAGTTTGAAAAAGTGTGTCATTTATCTTCTTTCTGTGAGTGTCTGAAGTATCCAGTCTCACTGCAAGAATAACCTGTCAAAAGCACAAAGCAATTCATCCCATGTCGACAAACCTAATACTCAAATATGATTGGAAATAAAGATTTAAGAAAAAAAATAAAAATAAAAAATAAAAAAACCTGCAGCTGAGACACTGTAAAATATGGCTGCTGCAACAGGTGAACTGCTCTGTAAGATTAGCAGCCTACCATAAAATCCTTCTCTGTAACAGAGCAAACCACAATGTGACAGTAGATAAACTCCATTAGAGTGAATTTAAGTACATGTAACCATGTAGACAGAATAAGCCAAACATCTGCCCATGTTTTTTTTCTACACTTTGTTGATGTTTGTTATCATCTGGACACATTATCCACATGTCCCCTGAAACCATGTATTGCAATTTCCATCAACTGGTATTACACCTGCTGAAGAGTACAGAACTGATCGACTAGAGCTTCTCCTGCTGTCCAGCTCAGCCAACAAGCTGTTTGTGAATCCTGCAGATGTTTTGATAAACAGGACACACTGACTTTTTAAAATGAGTTTTCAACCTAATTATAAAAAAGAAAAGAAAAAAAAAAGAAAAGAAAAAGAAAAAATAGACATATATACACACATGCTGTTTTTCACAACTACACTGTGCTTCACTGATGTTTCAAAATTTCACTTGAGGGCAGCATGAGGGGAACGACAAAAAACTAATAAACAGTAATTCCATAATATAAAAGAAAAACCAACTATGTCATGACAGAAAGGTGTAATGAAGCAATAATGACCGGGCTCCCACTGCCAGCAACACTTTAAATCCCTTCACAAGGTATGGACTTCATTTTTCAATATTCTCTTCCAAGATATACTCCGAGTTTTAGATGGAATACCATGCGGGTTTATTATTTTTAAACAAACCTCCTCTGTCATTCAGAAATTCTATCAGAAAATGAAAAGTCCCTATGCTGAATGTCTCAAATCTGCACCTGGTTTCTCTACCTAGTTAAACAAATGGCTAATTATTCTTCTAAAGCATTCTGTGAACATTTAAAATAAAAGTTTAAAGGAAGAGAAGATGAAAACTTGCACAAGCAGCTTATGTAAGATTTTGGAGAATGTGACTGTATCTAAGTAGGAACTGCAGTGCCCCTGTGGACAGCATTTCTGGTTTTCAAGAGCCAGTATTAATTACAGCTTAGGTTCAGCCTGTTTCCTGTCATAGAAATGTAAATGTAAGGCCAGAATGCCCTGGCAGGACAACAGGTTTAACCATAAAGCCTTTTAGAGTTTGTCCAAAGAGATACCCAGAGTCTATCTGGAGGTCACAACCAGGCAGGGGTTTTTTTGTCTGCTTTACTTGGTAGCCATGCCACAGCCATCTCTATTGTATGACTTATTAACAGAAGAAAGCTATTTTCCAGAAACCAGTGTCTGGACATTTTTGCCATTACATTTATCCAAGCTCATTTCCATTCTGAGGCAGTGTAATGTTGATGCCAAGCAACTAAAAGTAAGAATAGGGAAGAGTTAAGATCACTGCTGCCAGACTTTCTCAGTTAGAGCCATGCAGAAGCCCCATGAGGTTGTAGTGAGGTGGGTCGGTCTCCTCCCCCAAGTAACAAGTGATAGGACAAGAGATAATGGCTTCAGGCTGTGCCAGGGAAGGTTTAAATTGGATATTAGGAAAAATTACTTCAGTGAGAGAGGATCAGACACTGGAACAGGCTGCACAAGGAAGTGATGGAATCACTGTCCCTGGAAGTGCTCAAATGCCATGTAGATGTGGCCCCCAGTGACATGGCTTAGTGGTGGGCTTGGCAGCCAGGTAAAGGCTGGACTTGGTTATCTTAAAGGTCTTTTCCAACCCAGTTGATTCTGTCATTCTATGATTTCTGAAAACATTACAAAAAGAAGCAGGGCAAAAGCACACTGACAGTCAAATAATGCCATAGGAGACTTTCTACATTCAAAACACCGACTGGCAGCGGCTCACTAAGTAGAAGTGGGATTTAATAATATCTGAAATTCAAAAAAAAAAAAAAAAAAACAAAATTTGGAAGAAAAAAAATA
>NDXB01016257.1:86942-123369 GCA_002631895.1 Agapornis roseicollis
AAAAAAAAAAAAAAAAGTGTGAAAAGTCAAGTGGCAGAGGCTATTTTAAACATATTAAATTTTAGATTTATCACCCATTCCAACCGTGTAGTGGTTTTATAAACAGAAATGAGCAACTGTACAATTAAGGCTGCAATGAAAATGCTGTAACTTCCTATATAGTCTGCTTTGCAGTCCTGCAGGCTGGACAAGCAATCTACTTTTTCTCACCACAGCAGCCAACATGATCTTCGAGCCACTATTCCTGCAATTCTAATAAGGAAAGGGTACATGTTTCATCTGAAATAGACCCCTGCATATGCTAGAATGAGAGCCTGTATGTACTAGAAAGCAAAGACATCTGCCCTCTGTTTCCAAATGAAGTACTTGCTACACTCCAAATGTAATTTCCATATACAACTCTTGTAAAACCCTAAGAGAATGGTAATAAGCAGTATTAATTTATTACACAATCAAACTATAGTAACACATGGTGCACCCATGCTCAGTGATAATACTTTTTTGAAGAATGCAAGTTCTCCTTTAAACGAAAATTATCAGTATTCACTACTACCAGGAAAACTGAGGCCACAACTACGAAAAGAAAGAGCAAAACAACAAGAACATGGCATCCATCTAGGTGCCTGCTGATCACCAAATGATTTCATGTTACAACTCAACAGTTCAAATAAATAAATAAGTACTTTGTCTATAGTTTTAGCAGAAACCATCAATGAATGCTTATTGCAGTCACCATAGACTTTTACAGCCTTTCTAGCACAGAAGGGAAAGGTGTCCCNGTTACAACTCAACAGTTCAAATAAATAAGTACTTTGTCTATAGTTTTAGCAGAAACCATCAATGAATGCTTATTGCAGTCACCATAGACTTTTACAGCCTTTCTAGCACAGAAGGGAAAGGTGTCCCAACTCATAGCTTCTCTGACAAATTCTAAATCTTTGAAAGCTGTTTGGCTTCAACATATTTCAGTCCACTGAAAACTTTAAGAACTGGTCTAAATACAAATTACACACAACTGTGATAATTCCCGGGTAACATACTAAATGTGTAGGTGTTTTCCTATTGACTCCCAAGCTCTTATTTGCTCCACCACACTGCCACAAAATCAAGGACCTTTGCTGAATAACTTACATGGTGTCATTAAACTTGTTAGACACAGCCTTACTTTGACTGACATGTAGCTGTGTTTCCAACTACTTTTTCTTCCAGATCCTCAAAACTGCATACTTTCATAGCACCCAAATAGACAGAGATGTGTAGCATGTGTTCATGGTGGGCATGATGAAGCTCCTGCTTTAATTGTCAGGTTAGTTTTTTCAAAAACCCATTAATAGAATGACTATCCTGAGAATGTCATACACAAGTCTTGACTTCTGCCAGAAACTATCTGTAACAGCATGGAGCCCATTCTAAGAGTTTTCTGAAAGGATGTCTCTGGATCTCAAAGAGAAATATTTTAAATGTCTCACTAAAATTACCCCATTATTTCCCATATATTTCTATTAAAAAAAGGAAAAATAATAATAAAAAAACCCAAACCCATAGTCACTTTCATATATCAGATTTAAATGAAGGGATAGTAGCTTCCATCAACTGTATTACATACTCTGCTATCTGAATGGCCTGACCAACATTTTAAATCTCATGCATGTTTTTAGATCAGGGCTTAACATCTTCTGTTTCCTTTGTCTCTCCTCAGGGGTTAAAGCAAGTCGCTAATTTATTTAAAGTACATTTATAGGTACAGTTTCTATAGATATGTATGTGTATACATGCACAAACACACAAATGTAACACGTTAGTATCACGGACCCACTGTTTGGAGGGCTGCTTAAAACATGGTGAGTTTCTATTTAAGAATCACAATACAAAAAAGTGTTTCAAGACTTCTACTTTAGCAGGTTACTAGGATAAATGTTTTACCAATGACAGAAAGCTGCAGTATTGTATCTCTGTCAGTCACTTCTGGATTCAGCAACTAGAACTGATGACTGAACAGGGTTGCCTGTTGTGTTGGGGGGGGAGATTGGGTTTGTTGTTGTTGTTTTGAAGGGGTTTTTTGGAGTTCTTTCAGTTGTTGTTGGGTGGTTTGGGCTTTGGAGGGTTTTTTTCTTTTTTTTGATGGGTTTTTTTTGGTTGGTTGGTTGTTTTTTTTTCTTTTTGTGGGGGATGTTTGGTTGTTTTTGAGTTTTTTCCCGCCAAAAAAAAAGGAGAAATAAAAATTAATTATGCGTTCTGCTCACAATTATTTTAAGGAAAGAATTCCTAAGCTACTGAACATCATTAGTGATTACATAAACAACTACTACAGTAGAGTAAAACCAGTGAAGCAATTCCAACTTTGCCTTGAACTTCCAAAAAGCAAGATGCACACATATGGCTGAATTAGTTCACTCAGAAATCAGCAGAGGAATGCAAAAGACAGATTTGACACATTATCTACCTGCACAGCACAAATGAATAATGCAAATGTGTATGCAAAGGACCATGAAGCATCTCAGCTTAGCAATGCGTTTAAAATATATCACTAACTTTCAGCTTCTTGAAATATTTATCAAATGCAGGAGGTTCCACCGAGAGCACACTCTATTAGGGACTCCACTGAATTTTTATTTCTATACCTGACTCAGAGAACTAAAAAAAAGGAGACTGGAACTGACTGCTAAAGCAACTTCGGGTACTGCTCTGTCACCACAGGCCTCACATGTCCCTTCATAACTGTTCCTGAGACACATGAATATTCATTCCACAGCCAAGACTAACAGGTCTTTTACACAGTGCATCTTGGGAGGAGAGAAGAGGAAGGCAATGGGCTTCTGGACTTGGCTTCAGAAGCCACTAAAATTAAACTGTGTCCAATTAAAAAGCTACTAAAAGAATCCACAGTAAAAAGCATGCTTTACAGCACCACAGTCAACTCAAGAGTACCACATAACAAGTCAAGCAACCTTACTGAAATTAGTGGTACTAAAATTAGTTAAAATGACTAGTTGGATCAACTAGGAACAAGCCTGTATCAGTCACACAAAGCAGTTAAACTGCTGAGCACTCATCAAACACTGAACTAGTTTTACTAAACTTTTTGTGAAATAACATTAGTATAGGACTTTGGGAAGGTACATGCTTACTCATGTAATCTCACAAATACAATTGCCACAATAACATATTCCTGCAGTTTCTTAAGTCAGGAATAATATGTAAACCAACCTGCTCTAAATCCCTCGCTCCTATTTTTTTTCTCTTTTGGTAGGAATTACTAGGCCCTGCAGGAGAGAGGATGGGCTGTTCTTACATTTTAGGTATTTCACTGAATTCAGCCAAAAGATCAAACTGGTTAGCAAACTGTTACCTTAACAAGTATACAGAGCTATGTCAGGAAAGGCTGTTGGGTCTTTGTCACATAACTGGCTTCGACACTGNGCCCTGCAGGAGAGAGGATGGGCTGTTCTTACATTTTAGATATTTCACTTGAATTCAGCCAAAAGATCAAACTCGTTAACAAACTGTTACCTTAACATGTATACAGAGCTATGTCAGGAAAGGCTGTTGGGGCTTTTTCACATAACTGACTTTCACATTGATTTATTTAATCCCTTGAACAGTCAGTCACATTTCCTGGGACTTGAGCAGCACCAGATGAAACTCGGAGGTCACAACCATGCATCATTTTCACTAATCTTCTGTAATGAATTTCAAATTAGCTCTACACACACACATACAAAACAATTTACCTGAAAAGCTTAGTAAAGATTTAAAGGTTACGCATAATTATGAGATGCAAATCGCATTCTCACCAATTTAAAGCTATAATCTGAAATACAGATATCACCATACATTGAGTACATTTGTTGAGAACATTTTCTAGGGTAAAAGTACAAAGCAACAGGTCTGTGAGCTCAAAAAATACATTTTTGCACAAGGAAGATTAGCCTGTTAAATTATTTTATCTCAGTGGAATTAGTGATTTTCTGAAATCTTTGCTTTACGCAAGCTGAAACAAGAAATAATCAGTCAAATACAGTGTTGCTAAATAAGGATGTGAAGCATTTTGGGGGGAACAAGACACTTCACGGAAGAGTAACATTTATTTTAACATTTGATTTTCCTGCCTTCAATGCACTTCAAAGTCCCGGTTTCTCTTTTTCTATTTGACCGGGGTTGGCCCAGGGTTCTGTTTGCAAGGAAAGATCAACACCCGACCAAAACCTACCAGCCACAAGTTCGATTCCACTCCACGTGGAATCGAAAATCCAGCAATGGTGCTACCTATATGCTTTTGGATAACCTAATTTCAAGCGTTTTGAGGTCCAAAACAATTTCTAAGCCACTCAGAAGAGACGTTCAAAACCACGTACAGACCCTTCCACGAAATCTCTTGCTTTAAAGCACTTTGAGGTTCAAAACCATTTCTAACCCATTCAGAAATGACGTTTAAAAACACTTCTAGACTTTTCCACGAAATCCCTCTCTTCATTTCCAACAAACAAATTCCGAGACAGCCCCAAACAAGCGATCCATCTTTAACTCTTTTACCTTTGTCGCCCACTTGTAAATTAACCTCCTTGATCACTTCAGCACCGCTCTGGGAAGTCTCCTCAAAGCCGAGCTGAGTTTCCCTCCTCTCCGGAGCAGCAGCTCAAGCAGGAGCAGCCATGTGGGGTTGTGTTTGTTTTCCTCTTTTTACCACTCACAAGAAGAAACTTGGTGAAAACACGAGCCGGCGGGCGCTGCCGGCCATTCCGAAAGCGCGGAAGGACGGCGGCAGCAGCACAACAAAAGCCAGCCCTTTCCCCGCCTCCCCGTCCCTCTAGGCCGCCCCGGGGCTAGCAGGCGGGCAGGGGGCGAGGCCCGGCCCCAGGCAGCTGCCGCCGGCCCAGCAGGGCAGCGGAGGGGGTGTGAGAGGAGCAGGCCGTGCGGGGAGAGCCGCGTTCCGCCGGGCACAAAGGTCTCCATGGCAACCGCAGGCTGAGCCCCATCGCCCCAGTTGAGGCTGCACCTCGTCGCCGCAGGCCCCGCCCACCCGTCGGCCCCCCACAGCCCCGCGCTTCCTGCGAGCTTCCGCACTAAAACAAAACCCGCAGCGATCGATCCATCCCGCAGCATCTCCACATCCCCTCCGGCACCGGGCCGCGCACCCGCCTCGGAGCTGAAGCACCAGCAGCGGCGACAGAGCAGCCCGAGCCCCCCCCGAGCCGAGCGGGGCTGCCCGCGGCCCTGTCCTAGACCTGCTGCATGGCTGTGTTTTGCTTTGTCCCCAGAGTGCAGTCATTTCGGTTTTCTAATTGGGAGTACAAGTCGATATGCTACTACAGAATGACAGCATAACTTCACTCTGACTTAATTAAAATGCCCACATTCTTCAGCTTATCATGGCATCACAGAATGGCTTGGGTTGTAAGGGACCCTAAAGATCATCTAGTTCCAATCCCCTTGCTATGTGCAGTCACATTCCACTAGACCAGGTAGCTCCAAGCCCCATCCAGCCTGGCCACTAACACTGCCAGGGACTGGGCATCCACAGCTTCCCTGGGCAACCTGTGTCAGTGACTCACCACCCTCATAATGAAAGGCTTTTTTCCTAATATCTAATCTATCTAATCCCCTCTGTCAGTTTAAGGCCATTCCCCTTGGCCTCTCACTGCATGCCCTTACAAAAAAGTCCCTCTCCCGATTTCATGTAGGCTGCCTTTAAGTACTGAAAGGCCTCCCCGCAGCCTTCTCTTCTCCAGGCTGAGCAACCCCAACTCTCTCAGCCTGTCTTGTCAGTTTCTTCTAATACAAAATGTTTTATTTTGAGCTCTTTTTTTTATTATTATTATTTTTCTTTTAAACTTCTGTTTTTCAGACTGTACACCCAGAAGCTATGACACTTTTGTCTTAAATATGCAGGCACCTAGAAAATAAAACTTACACTCCTGTTCTTAGAAGCACGCACAGCGCTAAAGGGGGAGGTTAAAAGCGAAGGGCTAAACGCCCAGCCTGGTCTTCAGCACAGGCAATTCCAAAGCTCCAACACACGCTACAAGCAACAACTTTATGTACATATGGGATTCCTCCCACTGAACACAGCAAGACTCCTTGTATGCCCTTAAGTCTGAGAGATCTCAGGTCAAGGATCATGATACCTGAGATAGAAATGAGGCTCAAGCCTTAGTCATGACAAGTTCCTACAACCCAGTGCAAGACCCCTGTAGATGTAATGATGCCTGTGAAAGATTACGATAATTCTTCGGTGTGGTGCAAATGTTTAACTAATTCAATTATTCTGCTGATGTCAGAAAGATTAACTTGCTTCCAAGGATTTCTTGCCAAAGGGCCTTCATCACTCTGTGGGTTTTAGTTCACCAACACCTGTACAATCTGAACACTGGAGGAAAACAACTGTTTGATTATTTTGTATACAGAGATGCTGTCAAGAAAAATAACCATCCCTTTCACAGAAATATGAGCTTCACATTCATGTGAATAAACTATAAGCTTAGACTCCAAAATGAGCCCTTTCCCTCCTTATGTTTTGAAGGAAACTAAATGTGATTATTAAACCATTCTAATTAAAAATAAAAAGTCATAGCTCACAGTGCCTTAATTATTTTCTGCCAACATTTAGGTAAAAAGCTGAAGGACTGGACTAGAGGCCTCTGGTTTAGCATTTTCTTTTAATTCCACATTCAATCCCAATCTCAAAGAAAAGGCTCCATTCTACTTAGAAAAAGCCATCCCTCTTTCTGAACCACAATGACCACATGCTGACATCCACTGCCATTAGTATTTACAATTACTGACTGTGAGCCATAAAATTTCAGCGCACATTTCAGTAGTCTTCTCTCAAAACATCACAGTAAAGCTGAGGTCAGTCTTGCTTGATCTGACACGATACCATATACACATGGAGGAAAGAAGAGTGACATTTCAGGGTCCAAAGGGGGAAAAAAACACTTCTACCAACCTTCCCTGGGTTTATTGGCATTCCCTGGTGCAGAGGTTAAGTGCAGGGGTTGCCCTCAACTCCGCTCAAAAAGGGAAGAGCAGGAAAAAACAAAAGCAGCTAAGAAGGTTCAGAGATTTAGCATTAGAAACTGCTTTTAAACACCAGCTGAGGCCAAAGCAATCATGATTATGGTGATGATAACGATGATGATAATAATAATGATGACACAATCAGCTACCTCTTCCTTTTGGAGGAAGTAGTTTGGAAGGGGAAAACCCAACAGTTAACCATATTTCCAAAATTTCAGGGAGGTAAAATGTTGCTGGGGGCAATGGATGGAAAACTAAGTTGTAAAGCCCTTTATTTTTGCTCTTGAATGGCAAACATACTAGCTTCCTTGTAACCCTGCCAAACTGTAAGTGTCATTTAAGGAGAGCAATGCAACAGCTTACTGTTGATCTCCACTGTTGCCTACAATAAAGGAAGACTGTTCCTCATAAATTAAAGGTCACAAATACATGGCAATTTAATAGAAAAAAATATCTACTCCACATGAAATAGTATCTCCAAGGGGTAATTAGTTACACAGCAGTCTGAGCTCTCTTTCATTGAAATACTGTGAACAGCCATCCTGTTTCATTGAAACACAGACTCACAGAACAGTTGGTGTTGAAAGATCATGTAGTTCCATCCCTCTGCCATGGTCAGGGACACCTTCCACTAGACCAGGTTGCTCAAAACCCCATCCAGCCTGGCCTAGAACACTGCCAGGGATGGGACGGCCAAAACTAAAATTCCATCACTGTCTCAGGAAAGCTCTCTTGAAAAAAACCTAAGAAATAAGGTACTATAAATTCATTACATCCATTTCAGCAGTGCACAACACACACATAATATTGCAGCATATTTAATAGAGAAATTTAACCTAACAATAAAATTCAAGAGGATTTCACTCTCATTGCCAAGATCAATGACTGATATTAAAATGGATTACCACATACTCATGAAAGAGTTGTTCAATAATTTGACATTTTGTACAGATTGTTACCTTCATTATGGAGTGATCCCATCTCATAAAATTGATTGATCAAAGTGGAAGTAAACTATTTTCATTCCAAACCCATACACCCTCCTGGTCGTTAGAATATGTACTTTTTCTAAATCACAAAAATTCCTATACACTTCAAATTCATCACATCCTAAATGTTCTGTTGATGTTTGACTTGTCTGCTGAAGCTGTGCATATTTTGAGCATTTGGACGAGGAGAAGTAAAAGGAAATTCTGTAATGCATTTTAGGCTTTCCAGTAGAACTCAAGGAAAAATGTCTTTAAATTGGTGTACAAAAAAAGGAGGCTAGGTGCAGGATTTGGCTGTTGCTTATTTGGCACGCAGATGGTTATGTTTGACCCACAATTCAGTGGTTTTATGCTAACACCCACAATATCACTTTCATCTACACAAACACATCCTTTTCACACTGATCTTTCAAGAATCATTTAAACCATCTCCAGATGTCAAGAGTGTAAAGACCAGGTGGATTCTCTGTAATCTGAATGAAAAACATCAACACTCAAATCTCTTCAGAAAAGAGAAATCTATAAACTTTTCAAGGCAGCTGTGCTAAGGCCAGAGCTAAGAGTAACCTTGTGTTCTCCTCTGTCTACAGAGCCAACAGGATGCATGCACAGGATAAATTGCTGTACAGAGCAGAAATTAGATTATTTCATTTTAAAGTCACACAAATATTTACTGTATTAATTTGGTAGCTGTTTCTATACGTGGTTGTGGGGTTTTTTCCCCCTGCTAAACCGTTTCCAGGGCACATTTAGCTGTTCTGCTTGATAATCTGTGCATATGCAGACGGAGGTTACTCCAGAATATTTCCCTTGTCTCTACTAACATTTTCTGGTTTGTGACATTAAAGTTACCATAAACAGTGCTGCAAGTACTGCAAAACCTCAGACTGTTTTCAGAAGCTCAGTCCTGGGTTACAACCTTTTACTGTGTTTTATTTGAGTTTCTGTCTTGATTTGGTAACCCTGTGGAGGAAGACCATTCTTCAGAACAAGTAAGGGTTTTGTGTGATACTGTGCATGGTAGCTCTGCAGATCCCCACAGTTTCTCTTCCATGACATACTCAGCTCAGGGAAACAGTGGAAACAGGGAATTTTGTTCTTACATAGTAAGTCAAGAAAGCCTTCCTCTGTGTCTGAATACATAGTAGTACATAGCACTTATTTCCACCAACTTCTGCTCTTTATATACTGCAACACTAATGAATAGCAGAATTCTTTTAAGAAAATATTACAAAGCCACAGAATTTTTAAGACTTAATTTGTTTCACTGTCCGTGGGAATAACCACTCAGTAACACTGAGAAAGTAGAGAACATGCCTAAGCACTTGAAGATTTGCTAACCAGGAAAGAGCTACCAAGANGCTTTATATACTGCAACACTAATGAATAGCAGAATTCTTTTAAGAAAATATTACAAGCCACAGAATTTTTAAGACTTAATTTGTTTCACTGTCCGTGGGAATAACCACTCAGTAACACTGAGAAAGTAGAGAACATGCCTAAGCACTTGAAGATTTGCTAACCAGGAAAGAGCTACCAAGACATTTCCTACCACTGTGTAACAGCTTTGTAAGTACTCCTGAAGTTGCTGACACGCAGCAGGAATTTTGGAGAATATGGGCAACTTTAAAGTCACACAGTAGAAAAGGAAAACAATTTGAGAAAGGCTGGGCATGACTTCCTGGAAACCTGAAGTAAAACTCACTGATTACAGTCAGAACAGATTTAGGTCAACTAGAATTACCACTGGAAAGCTAACACTTACGGAAGTACTGTACTTAAATCCCAGTTAATTGGGTTAGTGCTGATTTCTTTGAGTTACAAAAGGATTTTCTGGATATACTGTTCAGGAAGTTTTTGAAAATGAAGGATTGCAATTTTAGAAGTTCATTGAAAGTTTCTCGCCAAGCTTCTTATAGCTACACAGTTTAACTGTATGTCATGTTTTCAGTTTTAAAAGTAAGGCTATCCTTCATTACAATCAAACCTGGAAGAGTGATCTGCTGAGGGAGCATGAAAAGTCAAACATCAAAAATACAGGTGAATTCTGAGAAAAAGAAAAAGGATTTTGCCTTTTGCTAGAATTTACATTTACTCACATAATAGCTTTTCTTCTTTCAGCTATCTGCTTACTGTGGACCCTGTGCTTGTCATATCTGAGAATTCTTTTTCTTTTTAGTGCTGATTGTATTAAAAGCAGTATGAAACATCTTACAATTTTTGATATGAGATAGGTATATTAATGTGTCCATTTGCAGTATGAAAACACTTCTACCTTCAGCCAGCTTCATTTTCTGACCTGGTAATCTGGAGGCAATGTGTTTTATCATCCCTTGACAAGCAGTCCCTTTTATAGGATTCATAAATACCTCTCAGACTAATGGAAATGACGAGCAAACCCTTAAAGGAGGGCTATATGTAGTGGAAATGGCAAGCACCTGCCACAATGAAACCTGCAGGTGTCTGGCAATGACAGAGCTACAAGTACACTGGAAATGCACTGATGTTAGAATCACTTTGGATTACACATACAATTTTAGCTTTATTCTTGGCAATTTACTTGGCTGCTACCTTTCTGACTACTCATGATTTTTAGATTGTACAAAACAGTTATTTCTGCTGCTGTCCACATTTTGAAGTATTAATAAAAGTAAATGGGATTGTAATTTGTTCGTTCGGCCTTGGGGACTTGTGTTTACTATTTTCCTTTCCTACCTGAAGTTAGAATTACTCCTTCATAACTCTCGCTTGCCTTTTTCCCTGTCCAAAAGGGACTATTCACGCACATGCTTTCTCATCCTTCTATAAATGCTAACAAAATAGAAACACATCCATCTGCCAATGTCAGTGGAAACTGTACCTACACAGGAATCCTGAAGATAATCCCAGAGTCAGGGAGAGAACATGGATGCCTGCAACCTCGCCTGGTCTGTGCAAAGCCTTGTTGTGGAAAGCTGCTCTGAGCACTGTATTAAAGAAAGAGAGGTGGGAGGGATAAAAAAGGGCAAAAAGGAAATAGGCTATTCCAAACAGTGCAATCTGCATACTTTTTTTCTGTGGTTGTTTTAGTACCATCAGTGCCTTACAGAAAAGCTTGATTTCAAGAAACCCATACCACCTCCTGTCACAGGCCAAGCTCAATAGTCAGTGCTATTCTATACTATTTAGCACTCTATACTATTTAAAAGCTTTAATACAAGCATGAACAGGGGGCACAGAAGCCATGACTCTAGTGAATTTTTTTCCCCTCTCGTTTTCAAATCTTGGCTGTTGAGCTATGCAGTGAAAATAGGAGAAACTGAAGAAATTCCACCCCCCCAAGGAATATTCTGTTTCTATAATCTGTGTGCATTTATGGCTGTCTCACTATAAGCACAAATAAGACTAGCTTGAAGTCCATAATTTGTTAACAGGATTTCACCTTGAGCTGCAATAGTTAAACCAGAAGAAAATGGGTGTATTGATAGGCATGACTGCTGGTTAGATTTTCCAGAATAAATCAGTTGCCTGTTCACTACATCAGAAAAATTCACTAGATGCCCAGCAATGTTGAATACAATGCATCAGGACAAGAAGCAATATCATCAACTGACTTCTCTTTCACTTCAAAAAGTTGCTAGTAAAGATCTCCTGATCAACCAAAATTTGGTTATCCATGCCTATTCAAAGTCTCATTTCATGTCCTTCTGACACATAATGCTTACTCAAAATACTACAGGAATAGAAAAAGAAGCATCACATTACAGAGTGTGAAAGACCTTTCCTTCCTAACAAGCAGTATTACTCTGAAGAACTGATGAAGAAGGGGTGCAAGTTACCCACATGAGGAATGATCCTCTGCACTAGTGCAAAGGAAACCCCGTTGTTAGATCTGTTTTTCCAGTAGATCAGTATTTTGCACAACAATAAGGAAAGAAAGGAGGCAGGTGCTTCTGTCACAAGTGCATTCTTATTATGTCTCACCTCAACAGCTTGCCTGTCACACTGGTAATACAGAACCATGGAAAACCAAATTATTTAGAGGATATGCTCAGTTGTACAAAACCCTGGAGAACTGGGTAATGTGTACTATTTTTCCCT
Source organism: Agapornis roseicollis (assembly GCA_002631895.1). Lineage (NCBI taxonomy): Eukaryota > Metazoa > Chordata > Aves > Psittaciformes > Psittacidae > Agapornis > Agapornis roseicollis. The sequence goes on from NDXB01016257.1 coordinate 99,029, forward strand.
TCAAATATAGGGGTTTTGGTTTTAGTTAAAAATTATTCTTTGAACAAAAGAAACCTCAAAGTTGCTTTATTTAATAGCAAAGTAGGTCCAAGGGAAAAAATGGTATATCAGAAAAAGATTAAATCAATATGAAACTAACAAGTGAAATGTGAAAATGTGTTATCAGAGCTGTGTATTCCATTGCTGGTGTGGTGATCAGTGACAGAAATAATTCATCATCACAACACAAAACAATGTCTGCAACCCAATTTCACTTGCTACATCTCGTATGATATATACAAATGTCAGGTACAGTTCAATACTGGTGACGCTGAAGCTTTGTAATAGTCAAACATTATGATGGGTTTTCTATCAAACTAAAAAGAGTTCAAAACTCCGTACTTTGAACCCACAGAACAAGCACATTGCAGGGTTGTGTGTCATACACAGTCTTATGCAGTGTCACTTCTTCAGCTCCAGAGTCACTTTGAACAAGTAGAAGGCTTTTTAAGTCTGACTTTGTGTCACAAGGCAAAGAAGAAATATAGCCTTTTATCTGAGAATCCAACTCTGGCCAAGAATAAAGACTTTCTGGTCACAACAAGCTATTTTTCTTCTGTTTCTGAATATAAAAATACTCCACTGGTCTGGTAACATGAGGCTGGTATTTGCTCCCCAGAAGATCTTGAAAACTGGATTATACCTTTTGCCAAAGAGCATGGTGTGATACAGAAGATGAAAGCAAATGTGATACTGTGTATGTAGAGCAAAGATTTGAGTTTTCAAGCAAACCAGAATAGAAACAGGTCAGGAGCTAGTAATCAAAATAAAAACATAGCAGAAATCCATGGAGGGAGTGGAGAATATTGACAAACACGCTTTTCATCAGAAAAGACTTTTTTCATCAATGTTTGAATTAAGAAAATCAATCCCAAGTGAAGATACACTGAGAGCAGCACCAGGAAGCAGCAGAAGTCCAGTTCAATGGAGGGAAACTGTGTAATCATTTTGACCTTTTGTCAGACACTTTACCGGCTCTACAGAAACAGGATATTAAGCAAATAGCCATAAAATAGGTTGAATTATTTAGCAAGTGTGGCAATTCTAAATCATCCCAGGCTATGACCTACTGTGTCAGTGAATCCATCCGCTCTGGAGAACAGAGCCTCCCAGGATGTAGCCCTGGTTTGATGGGAGGTCAAGAGTAAGGAGGAACTCTTCCAGAAAGCCAAAGTCTGTGGTCAGTTCACTTAGCAAGTAGATGTAACTAAAATTTGAGAGGGAAAACAGAAGTGGTTTTCAAGTCAAAGACAAATGAGGGGGGATGTGAGGGAAGATGTCATTAGCACAGACAGAATGTTGAGAACTTTTCCTTATTCATGCAAGATTTCTTCGACAGTTTGGCATATAGTTAATCACTTTTTTGAACGGAATGCACCCCAACACAGTGGACCTAATTTTTCAACCTGTCAGCCAGACTTTGTTATTAACAAACTTTACAATACAGATTAAATACTTCACTTTTTTTCAGACTGGTGACTTGGCCTGGGATGGGATGAAGACAATGTGTATTTCCAGCAAGATTAATGAGTAATTAAGAGTTGAGATTAGCCTTTTATATAGATTTAATGGATTTCTGTATTGGCTGTGGAAGTTTTCAGAATAATCTATGAAAGACTGCCACAAATGCAAACAAGTTAACCTATTCTTAAGAGCCTGTGGAGGCTGAGGGAGGAAAGAACAGCAGGGAGGGAATCTGCGGTTCAGACAGGTATTTGAGCCATGAATACTAACAGAAAAGGGACAGAGGCACTCGATAACGTGTGCACCCACCACTCCTTTTGGAGTGATCAGCACATTAACCTTCACTTGCTACAGCAATTGCATCAGGAACAAAATAAATCTCTTTCAGAGAATTCTTTGGGACAATCATGACTGCTTGGATACTGGGATCTCAGATTAGGCTTTTAATCGTGAAAAGTTAGAGGTGGATTTTTTTGTTTGGTTTGGTTTGTTGGTTGGTGGTTTGTTTGTTTGTTTTTTTTTCCCTCAAGAAGCACATTATGCACCTGTTTCCTAAGTTTTATTAAGGATATAATGATTTTGTAAACCTGGAAGATACAGAAGTATGCTCACATACTATCACAGCATATATTCAAGGCCTCAAGGTTTGTCTGTAGAACTTTTACATACATATATATATATATATGCTGCAAAACCCAACAAACACTGTTACACACACCTGTGAAAAAGCAGTAACAGGCCAATTAAGTGACTTCCACTAACATTCTCCAGTCAATCATGCATACACTCTAATAACTAATANGTAGAACTTTTACATACATATATATATATATGCTGCAAAACCCAACAAACACTGTTACACACACCTGTGAAAAAGCAGTAACAGGCCAATTAAGTGACTTCCACTAACATTCTCCAGTCAATCATGCATACACTCTAATAACTAATACCAGTGCTACATTTAGCTAACATCCTTTCCACACTCTGTCTTCACTCTGCAGCTCATCTTTTTCCTCCTCCTTCCTCAATCTCTCCCTTTACCTTTCCTTCTCTTTCAGTTCTCTCACCTCCCTCTCTTTAGGCAAAGTCCAGTTTCTTTACGAAACAACACAAAATCCTAGGAACCCTCTGGAAGCACACTATTCTCTCTGCTGGCATGTTATTTCTCTGCCTATCTCTCTAAGAAATGCAACAGTATTCTGGGGAGAAAAAACACGTACACACAACCGCAGACTCGGTAGCTAGTTGCTCACAGTGTAGTAAGCAGTAATGGCAGTAGTACGTCTTTTTTATACCCAACTTGCTTTCAATTTCCTGTTTACACTTCAAAATATGGCACAAGGCAATTAGCACCTTAAAATCCCTCATGCTCTCCAAACACCCAGCCACCTCAGTTCAGCCTGGAAAACAGACCTACCACTTCCTGTGCACCACCAAGAGCCTGAAGTGCCAGTGCCAGACCTTCATTGCCCTCTGGGGACCCACTTCTGCACCCCTGCCCATGGGCCCAGGGGCTCCATTCTGGCTCTGTATGGGCCCCCAGTGCTGGCTCCAGAGATGACTGGGCAGCAGCTGGCCTGGGGCTACACTGGGAGGGGAAAGAGAATGCCTACAGCATGCGCAATGTCCTCCCCAAGCAGGGTGCAGTCTTACAGAAGAACCTCCTTTATTTTTGAAAGGTGACAACATATATCACTACCTACAACATCCTTCACCTCACCTTTACCTGCCCAGTCAGCCACGAGTAACTTGACCTAACGGGTAATTATTTGTCAGTGCACAGAGTGCTCCACCATAGCATTTTCTTCTCCCCCTTCACATATTTCAGGAGATCTTGGTCGTTGCTTATTCCCATGCAGAGATGCAAGATTATTGTCTCCTTTCTTTTTTTGGCAACACATTTTGCAAGAGTTTCTGCCTGTGCCCTGACCCACGCTGAGCTGTCTGTCAGCCTTTACACCTTACCTGTGAGTGTTAAATTCAAAATCTGTTCCCAGGCTTTTCAAGTAGCTGCACTCATGTGGCATGTTTATAGCTACCAGTAAGCTAAGCCGATATATACTGTGTAGAAAACATTAGTGGAAACTACCTAATGATAACTGAAGAGTCTGTTTGGACCAAGGATTTACTTTGATATTTGAGACCATGTTGTCTTTATAAACTGGAAGACACAAAGTTAAATTATGTTGTCCCACATAAGAGTTCAAACTCACCTACATTAAAAATATCTGCCAGAAGTTTTCAAGGAAGGGTAGCAATGCACTTCCCAGGTTATCTTACTAGAGTAAGAAAGCTAAACCTTCCAAGTGAGTACCTTTCCTGGCTCTATACATTTACTAAAGGAATGGCTAAAATCTTCCTTAACTCATGCCTCCTGCAACATTTTCTTTACTGTGAGGGGGGTGAGACACTGGCACAGGTTGCCCAGAGAAGCTGCAGCTGCCTCACCCCTGGCAGTGTTCAAGGCCAGGTTGGATGTGGCTTTGAGCAACCTGGTCTAGTGAAAGGTGTCCCAGTCCATGGCAGGGGGTTGGAAGATCCTTTCAACCCAAACCATTCTGTGATTTTACAGTTCTATGATCCTTAAATAATTAACAACAGCCATATTTCGGGGCAGACTGTCTCCTTTCCTTGGTCTCCAGAGGAAAGGGGTTGGGTGCATTCACAAAATGCACCCAAGGGGGTCTACCTACTGTAAGTGAAGCTGACTTCTACACTTTGCTAAGAGCAGACAGAACTGCTCTCAGCTGGGATGGACACTACAGCTGATGCTGTGACAGAGAAAAGGGCTTGCTGCATAAGCAAAGTCAGTTACATCTGCCTAAAAGAATTTTGAAGCACATGCTGCATGTATTTGTGGGAATAAGTTTTTAACTTTCATGATGAAGAAAGGAGATGCCTACAGTACATTTCTAAACAAAAAAAGCCCAACCCTAAACTGGCACTACTAGACCCAACCCTAAAGTGTTTTCTAATAGACCCACATGGCTTAGCATGCAACTAGGCTTTTATTTATTTTAACAACAAAAACTAATGCAAACAAACTTCTAAACTCGGAATAGATGATAATGGAAAGAAGTTAAGACTTGCACATTTCAAATGATCTGAACCAGGTAAAAGTTTATGCAATACTAGTATGCACACACGGCTGCCATATGCATCCCAGGAGTAAATATGTGAGCAGAAAATGTTGCAACCATTTAAATTACCTTTTCTACACTTGAAAAGAAATCTTTATGCAAAGAATTTAGAGACTAATATACTGCTTGTATCAGCAGGCAGTACAGCTTTCTTGCACATAATGTATGACAACCACCTCAAAATGACATGTTCTTAGAGACTGCGTTAATACAGCAAGCAGTACCAACACAATTATCAAGAAGTTACGAGGTTTTAATGAAGATTTTTCTCATACTAAGTAAAACTAACAGACTTCTCAAGCATCCAGAACTTGAAGCAGATGTAAATAAGCAATAATCATCATTGATAATCATGTCCATGTTTCTGCTCTTTCTTATTACTAAAGACAATGAGAAAATGAGGAATGGTTCAGTTAAAAGTCCTTTGCCAGCTGTTTAGCAGTAAGTAGTGGAATAAAATCAGTCTGGAGATTAATTCACACTACTTCATAAGCCTACAACCAATTACTTAGCCTGTGGGAACGTAATTGAAAGCAGTGAGCAAAGAGAGCATAGAGCCCAGCAAGGCTATTTCTCCAGTTCCCACAGCCTGTGGGGTATTCACTGTTAGCATTACTGCAGGAAATCACAAGCCAGTGCTCATGGAGATGTGCTTGTTGACTTGCTCACGGGTAGGCTTTCACTGAACAGGATGATGAGTTGGAAACACTGTCCTGGATGTCAGCCATATTCCTTAAACTGTTCATCAACTCACAAGCAACATCCTTGAGATCCATCATCAGCTTGGAAACATTTTGGAAACCTGACCTGAAGCAAAGATTATGGAACATCATGGAGAAGAAAAAGACTGAATAAATCCCAGTCATTCAGAAGGGGAAGGTCTTTTCTGGGATTTCTGTTTCTTGATGACAACTGGTACTGTTAATGAAGCAGAGAGGTGGGTATAGAGGTAGGCAGTATTTAGTACTGGAGATAAGGCCTACTGCAGAAAGCTTTTCCTTGTTTGTTGGGTTGTTTTTTTTTCCTGACTCTCTCTAACCTGACTTTCTGAAGCTATTCTCCCTATTCTGCCTTTTTCAGTTTCTTTCCTGGGTCTCTCGCAGCTTTTGCTGTTTCTTTTAGCATCTTTCTAATTATTTTCCTGCATGCTGAAGTAAGGGCAACTATGCCTTTCCTTCTCTTAAATCTAAAACTACTTAAAAGTTCACACAGAACACTGGCGAGCCACTACACAGTATTTCTTCTTTTTAATTAACATAACTACTTCGCAAACCTATTAAATTCTAATAAACCTAAATATGCCAGGGCATTTTTCAAATTGGGATTTTGCATAAAACAAAGAAACCCCAAACATTCTACTGAGAGCTGAGGTAATGCAAAAGTGCTATGGAATAGAAGAGCCAAAGAATTCTTGTTTGTAGTCCATACATTTTGTCATCTGCTGCTGTATCACTGGAGATAGAAGCCTTGAATACCTCTTAATTCCTTCTATAACAAAGATGTTTTGGTTTAGATAAGTCAAATATCCAAGAGAAAAAAGCCAGAAAATCGTGTGCCATATGTAATTTTTTTCTCAGTGTTAAGGTATTTTTAGTTTGATAAACGTACTATGATTAAACTCATAAAGTAGATGGTGGCCATACTGGGCAAATAAGTGTCAGTAAGGAGCTCTGATAAAAGCTGGCAGTACTACATGGCCTTCTAATATGCATGCAATTGGAGATTTAGAGAAAATGCATGAGATACTATTTATCAGACTGTAGATGAAAATACACTGATTCTTTTCTGGCAAAACACACTTAAGAAATGGCAATAAATTAAGTTCAGAACATCCCTACACATTACAAAATAATGCTTTTTTGTTGCAGTCTGAAAAAGGCAAGAATTGCATTTCTGATCTAAAGAAAATACTGGAATATAAAAATTAAAAATTGCATTGAAAGTAACAATAACTGTACATCAGCTTGGAGCAGGAGCATAATTAAAAAGAATATGTGAAATATGCACAAGAAATTTTAAAGTACAAGACAAACCAATGACAATTCCTTTCAATACTATCAGGTGTATAACTAAATATGTGAAAAATACAGATGCATTATGTATGGTAGTTTATGCAAGATTGTTGCAACATGAGAGAAGACAGGACAAAAGCACTGTGCAGAAGATAAGGTGAATTCACTTTTTGCTCTGTTATCCAAAATATTTCTTTACTCTCCAAACACAAAATACCCATGGTGCCAATGCCTACCATAGGTACCAAGAGGTTAACACACAGTTTCATCATTCCAGTACTCCTGTTGACAATACTAGTGCCAGTCACATGTATGGGTACAGGTCAACAGTTATGTATCATAGCTAGAAAGAGTTACACATCTTCCTACAGTTACATTAGAACAATAAAGACTTTCACACTTACAATGACAAGGAATTTGGAATTAAATTATAGAATGACAGTTAAGAAAATAAAGGCAATAATACCATTCCAGTAGCAGATTCTGTTTCCCATTTTTGTTAAGCACTACCAAAATAATTTTAGCATAGTGCATTTATTATTTTCGATATGGCTGAGATGAAAAGAATAGTACTATGAGAGTATGACACATCCCATGCAAGGCTGTGCCTGTTCAGAGACAAACATTTCATTTCTAAAAGAAAGGTACATGGCTTTAGCACTGTAACAGCTTTATGTATTGTAGGTTAGGTTTCAGCACTCAACCAAAATGGCACTGCCAAGCACTGTGTTTTCAACTTATTTTATGGAAGGTTTTAAAACCAACAAACCAGAAAATCTGTGTTTGTTAAAGGAACAAAGCTTTCCTAGAGTACTAAACCCTCAGTCATAGGGATTTCAGACTTAGTTTCAGAGAGGAGGAGGAGGGCAAAGACTTAAAAACCACTTGTGTGTCTATCTCTTGCATAGAAAACTTCATTATTTGAAGTCCAATCAATAAAATAAAATTAATAATAAATAACAAGCAAATAAAGTTTATCTGTGTGATGAAACCAGTATTCAAGCCAACATCAAAAGAGAAATGTACTCTGAAGGCAGTATTTCCTGAAAAAAATGAAACTTTCCCTTCTTCCCTCCTTTCTCTCTCATGGTCTGACCTCACCAACTGTGAGCACTCTCACTCTCAAAAAACAAACACTAAAATACAGTTTCTCTATATTCACAGGATCAATGCTGCTAGAAGAGATGAAGTGCTGGAAAGCCTACGGTAATGTGCAGTGTCAAAAAATTGCCGTGCACAAAATAAGTATAACTGTAATTCAACCTTGTCCTCCTTTTTTTTTTTATTTCAGAGGCTCTCTGAACCTCTGCTGTGCAATCTATACATACAAATATGCTTGGCAGGGAAGGCAAGCTTCAGGTACCAAGGCTTGGCACATGACCATTCACCATGTTACAAGCTTTACCCAGTATTTTCAGTTCAAGTTATGAATGAAAGTAAAGGCTGGGGTCCTAGGAAAGGACGAAGGAAAATGCAATAACCTAAGAATTTATGAAGGTGAGCAATGCTGGAAAAGACTTCTTTGCACAGTTTCTACTGACAGTTTTCTGCTTGGTTATTATTTGGGAGCTGAAGATGGAATGTAACATAACATTACTAATGATGCTGATGCTTCCAATTGGCATTGCAAGCTTCATTACTGGGGATTCTGAGCCAATTTGGACAAAAAAACTGACAGCAAAAATATAGTGATGCATGTATTAATCACAGACACCAAGGGCCATGCTGTCTCAAAGGCTGATGGTGCTTCCCAGCAGTCTTGGAGCATTTTATTGCTCAGAGGGTGTAAAAAAGGCACAAAGAAACGTGATAGTGCTAGGATCATCGCTGACATAACTAAGCACACTTTTTGTTTTCTCCCAGAAAGGTTTTGCAGTGTTCCAGGAGAACCAGGATGTAGCTGGGGGAAAGGAAGAACATCTGGGACAGTGTTAACAGCCATACATCTGCAGTCACAAACATAAGAGTTGAGAGCCTTGAGATTTGCAGCTTGCTGCTGGGAGAAGGTATGCCATCTGGAAATGTCAAAAGACCAATAGGCTAGAAAGACAAAAATTAAGCCAAAGGCCATTTAGGCCCAATATCTTCTGAATCCAACCCCCAATTTCTATGTTCAGTTGAGGCCAGATGAAGGATTTAAATTATTCCTAATAAGTATTAATAAAAATACTTTAACACTGTAAAAATATTCAGAAAGTCACCACGTACTGCTTCTATACAACCACAAGTGTGCTGGATTCTAAAGCTGATTTTTTCCTTGCAGTTCTTGTAATATTTACTCTTGGTGCCATCTATAGGTAGTCCTTACTGTAAAATGTTAGTCCAGTAAGATAATGAAGGATGTTCTGAGCACTGATACTTTTTTTTTTCCTGCTACAGCTGTTCTTCAGCTCTTACTAAGCAGAATTAAAACTGTGGTGGTTTTTAACTTACATCTAAGCATGACATACCTAAACCTAAGGCTCCAACTTACCTTCATTTCTTCCCACTTTTGTAATTCACTAAAATAGCCACTGAATTTGTTAAAATTGAAACTGTAATCTGAGTGGAAATCAAGAACAAGACCCAATCTAAAATAGCTATAAAAGTTGAAAAACAATTTCTTCAGTCAGTATACTTTAAAGATGCCGTATTCTGTGCAGGCACTGTTAGACTGACATGAAGAAATATGTATTATGAAGTTGTACCTAGAAGACCAGACGAAAACCTTTTAATCCCCCCTCCCAAAACTCTTACACAATAAAATATCATCCTCCTCTGTCCCAGCAAAATGAAAAAGAAAGGGAAAAAAAATCTTTTATTAACAGGCCATGAAGAAAGAAGCACCAAGGAAAGAACTTTAATATATGCAATATTATTGCACTTATTTATAATGTAGTATGCCTTGTGTGTCTTGCACACATGTACCATCATTATAACTTATCTGTTGTATGATGGGGGGAGAATAAATCTATTATTGAAGTCTAAATTCAAAACCTGTATTTCCATAACCTAAATGAGGGGGGGAGGGGAAGGGAATCATGTGCATGTGGTGTGTACCTGATCTCAAATTGGTTTATGAAAACTAGAAGTCTTAAAGGTAAAACTAGTAAGCAAATCTGTGACACTTCCCCATATTCAGTTCAGGATCATGCTTGGTTCTGATCTCTCAGCTGAATTGAAGTCTCTCAGCTGAACCTTTTACAAACCACTAGCATTTCACAAGCAATACTTTTTCCCTACAACCTACTGAATCAAAACCTGAATGCATGACAGCAGAGACATCATATGAAGGCAGTTGTTTATAATTATAAATCCAAGAGGACTAATGTAGAAATGCCTTTTTACCTCACTTTAAAACTTAGAAAGTGTATCACATTTAGGATGTGAGTATACTCTACCACTGCATGTGTTCTGAAAGGTACTGATTAAAACAGTAGGTTACTCGCGGAAATATGTAATCAGTTTTATTTACCAGAAATCATTTAAGATGTAATAAGAGTTAGAAAGAGAAAGCAAATTGGGGATGGGGGGAGACAGCGAAAAAAGAAGGGGTTCAATATTACTACACAATCTCACATAATGTGTTCTTTCTTATCACAGCCAACAACAAATACCTTTAATGTCTCATTATTATAGTTGTCATGTATTTACCAAAGACAAAGGTAAAAGACATTCTGTTTCCAAAATGTGATATAGTATACATAGTGAATTATTACAGTTCACAATGAACTGTATGAGAAACCTCTATCAAAGTTGTCATGACTTCATCAAGCCCTGTCAAGTACCCTCCTCTGGCATCTTTCCTACCTACCATCTATTCCCTGTTCTATACGTACCCCAGAGTCTAGATTATTAATTAGCCAATGAACACTAGCAGGGGAAGGTTTGCATATTGCTCCTTTTGACTGTTCAACTGCACGTCCTAAACTGATTACTTGTTGCCCAGTGATGCAAACTGATTACCTGATTTAAAGCCCTTAATTAAATAGCCATTCATTGAACCCACAGTTAAATAGAGAACGTGGTATTCTGTAATTAAAACAAATTGTTGTACACAATATCTTTAAATTCAATAGATTTCTATGACCCATTAACACTATATTAAGCTTGAATACAAAAGAAGGACAGTAACTGAAGTGAAAAAGGGATATATTGTATGCTTTGAATTGGAAATAACTATATAGAAACCCATAGCAAGTTACTATTTACAATAGCTTTTATCTTTTTATATCACTTTTAAACTAGCTCATAATTACCTCACTCACTGGGCCCAGTTTTTAATACCTGCATGTATGCTGTGTGTTTTCCATGAGGCAGCTGCTACTCTCCAAATGGAGAGTAGCCTTCTACTATTATTAGAGTAAAATTCTAATTCAGGTTCTCCTTGTCAGAATATAAATAAGCACAAAACCATTCCAGTTCAACATTAACATATCTAAAGTTGTTTCTCTTCCCTGGTAAATCAGTTTCCTCCCTACCCTTTTTCCAATGTTACCATTTGCTTTTTTAGCTCCTGCACTACCTCATTGCTCTTTCCTCCTGACATGAATCACTGAGCTTTCTAGTTTCATCCTTGTCACTTGGCCACAGCAATTCTTCCTGAACTACTCTGTTCCCTTCTCCTTAGCCATCTGAGGCTAGTCAGACCACACTGCTTTTCCAGAAAGAAAGGTATTATCTTTTTCATTCTCCCAGGACAGTACAGGGACCACTGGGACTTAGATATGAGAAATGGAAGGGATGTGATTTTTATCACAGAAGGGTAAAGGTAAGATAAAAACCGCTTATGCAACTCAATGCAACAGAAAGAGTCCCACTATGAAATAGCTGGTTACTTTTGCCCAGAATATGTATGAAAAACAATGGCCTTTTTCAAAGTGGGGCAGGGAAGTTATCTTCAAATCACAAGGCTTTTCTTGGTTTACTCCTCAACCGTCCCTTCACTGCCCTGTTTCACATAGGCAGATTTTCACCCTCTTACAGAATAAACACAGATCAACAGTACAAATTCTGTCAGATTTCACAGATGAAGCTGGAAAGAAAGAGGAAGAAAGTATAGCACCTTTCCTCTTCACACTGAAAACCCTCATATTATAAGGAATAATGACCCAAGAAATTGAAGTATGTTTCAGATGAATTTTTTATTAGAGGGCTCAGGAAAAAAAAAAAAATAATTGAATACAGTTTGCCCAGCATGCTCTCTGTATAATACAGAGCACTTGTTTCTTCATATTCAAAGTACACAATAATTTCCTGGTTGGAAGCTTCTGAATAATGGCGCTTTCCTCTCTTTTGAGTGCTTCTAATTTTCTTCTTCTGTCAATTAAAAATAACTTGATAAAAATAACTTTATAAAGAGTAGCTTCATAAAATGCTTATAGTTTAATCCCCTAATGAGAATTAGCACAGAGTACCAATTTTATTCAGGTGCATATAAAAATCTTACCTACTTGCTGCTAAAACTTGAGTTATCTGAAAGTCAAGTGAATGACAAATTAAATCTCGCTTTTATCTTGCAACAGAAGGCTCATGAAGAGCCAAAGAGCTGCAAGATTAAGGCAGCATAACTAATAACTTATACAAAAGAAAAATCACATTTGATTTTGCTGTCAGGGCACAGCGATCTATGTGCACCATGGAACTGGACTCGTACCTTGGCCAAAAGTTTCAAGCTCCATTAGCACAGGTGCCTTATGCTAAGGCTAGAGCTGTGATTATGAGATACAGATTTTCATAAATCTGTAACATGTATTTGTTACGTAGAATCACAGAACGCTTTGGGTACCCCATGGGCAGGGACACCTCACACTAGACCATGTCACCCAAGGCTCTGTCCAACCTGGCCTTGAACACTCCCAGGGATGGAGCATTTACCACTTCTTTGGGCAACCCCTTCCAGTGCCTCACCACCCTCACAGTAAAGAACTTCCTCCTTATATCTAACCTGACAGTTCAGATGAAATGTTTTTTCCTCACTGCCATAAAAATTAAGGCAATATTCAAACAAGCAGTCATAAAAAAAGAGTTACAGGCAAGAACACAGTCCTTTAAAATAATATTAATAGAACACACTATTCAAATTCCATCTTGACTGTTGATAACTGCCATTAAGTTGCAGGCATCGTGCAACTCCAAACTTCATCATCATGAAACCTACCCTTTTCTCACCTTTAGCTACAAACATCAGCTGAAACGTCTTGTTATATGCCCTTTACTTACAATATTCCCAAGCAACCTTTCAAGTCTACTGGATTGCTTATCAAGGAGATACAAATCTGCAGAGATGAGAAATTTGTCTGCCTAGGCATCAGACTCAATGTGAAGCGCGAAGATTTGCACTAATTTCAGGGGTCAGTCTATCTGTTTCTAAGCTACAGTATTTATTTCCCCACAAGCAGTTCTGAGAATATCCCAGTTCTGCTGGTAATGACATGTATTATTTAACACTCCTGAAAATCATGGCCTGTGCTAAAAAAAAGAGTCAATTTCTCAAATGAATTTATGCCTGCATAAGTGCTGTGTCAAAAAATGAATTATTTTCCATTAGATAAAAATATAGTCCAGTAACAACCACTACAGTTCTTGTAACTCCCTCCTCTCCTTTTCCCCAGGGAAAGTTGCTTGAAAAAAAACCAGCCAAATGGCAAGTGTGGTAGTGGCCAGACCAGACCTACCCTGACTCCCTGTCCCGTCATTGCACCCCACAGTTTATCCCACTGCGGTTTTTTTCTTTTACCATCGTGCATTTGTCTTCATCCACACAAGTAAAACTGGATCCCGAAACTTCCACACTAATTCTTCTAGAACTTGCCTGGTGCACCTCTCAAGCTAAATGTGTTTTAACTATGTGGCTAGCAAATTGGTCAGGACAAGAAAAGAACTCTTTATGACTTTCTCCTTGCCCAGTACCTAGCATGACCATGTTCATCCTTGACTGCCTGATCAACGTAACAAGGCAGTTTAGGATTACAATTTATGTTATTAGGTTTCTCCTTATGTACCCATTAAGTACAGAAGTGTGCAGAACTGGAGAACAGAGAAATAAGTGTCATAACATCAGTAACATAAGCATCCAGTAACTACTGCCTTGCCAATTTTATCTTGCCACCAAAATCCATGAGGATCATTGCCTCTTCTCTCAGGATGAAATTCAGCCTCTGTACCACCAGTATCCTTTTAAGTGCTCCCATTGGTCTCGCTTTTGATGCCATAGCATCTAAACCTCTAAATACAGTATAGTGTATCAGTAACCACTCCGCCTCCAGCTATTTCAATAACTGTCAGAACGAATATGGAGAGCAGCCGAATTGACCTAAATCACTACTCACTCATACAGTTACTTTGTTTTTATGGCACTGGCATAATGGGTTTGTTTGCTATATTTTAAATCTTAATTTTATTGAAATAATGACAATCTTTGCATTGTCTTTTCATGTATGTGCATGCAAAAAAATCAAAGCCCTTTCTTATCAACAAAGGTTTTTAAATATCTGCAGTGCATCCATTCTTCTCAGAGGCTGAAATATGAGTTGTTATTCACATCTGAAGTTGCTGTCTCACTGGGTGCATGTGCAAAACTGCTAATATTTCAGTGGATTAATATAGTGTCTTAAATTATTCATTAGGAAAATATAGTAATCAACTAACAGTAAGTTAAGTTGATACAAACTTGCCAGCATAAAGGAATGCTCAGAGTATTTTCATAATATATTAAGGAAAAATTGCCTAGAGCATGAAAAAAAATCAAACACCTTTAATGAGAACACATTTTCTTCTGGGCACCTGATTTTGGGAGACATACAAGGCCACAAATCTAAGAGTACAGGCTATAGCAGGGGTTCTTAGTAAGGTAAAAAAATAAATAGTATCATTTCAGTACCATAAATATTCAGTGAAAAATTGCCCAATGTGTTTTTAGGAAAAAAAACAACATATGAAAGCTACTGATTTTGCTCTTCAGAATGTGACCTTTCAGAATCCAGGATGGACCACAAATGAGACAGCAGTGCGGGTTATGAAATACTTTTTTCAGAGATGTCAAACCAGATTTGCGATGAGGTTTCAGTTACATTCTAACCAAATTACAATTAAGACTATTTATATGACTAACACATGAACACTGGCAGAATTTTTTCATGGTCCAAAAAATGCGAGCTCCTGTAACCTGATAGCACACTTTGCTCCTCACTGAGGGGTACCACCATCTTCCCCACCAGATTGAACCTGCAACAGCGAGCAGCTGAGAGACACAACAGAAGTAAAGAACTTCCTCCCCTGTCCACACATATAGATCCGAAGAAAAGGCTTTCTTTGCGCATCACAAAGTTGTTCAAAGCTCTTAAATTAAATAACTCTGTCAGAAATTGTTTGCATCCCTTTCTTTGCCCCCATTCACCAAACCAGAGGAAACAAACTGTCACAGATGTACTGCTAAACCCTACTAACCCATCCTTGGCAGAAAAGATTTGCTTTTGTGTGGTAAGCAAAATAGGTACATTTGCATCCTAGACTGGCTGAGCTTCCTGCCTCACATGACAACACTGGGTCATGACGGGGTGAAAAAATTGTCTTGACCAAAGGGATATTCACTTTTACAGTCTACTCACCATCACCTAAGCTTGTATATTATTCAGGGTTTTCTTACATAACACAGTCTAAAAGATTACTAAATGGCAAGGACTGACTCCTGACTGGAGACAATTTAGTAAATAATTTGAGTAACAAGATCTTTAATGTGCTCCCAATAAAATTTATTTATCAACCTGTGTGATTCCCATCTACAGCAAAAGCTACAGAACTGTAACAGAGATGTTGATATACTCTAGGAATGGGTAACTGCCCAACCAGCACATTCTAGCATGGCTGTGAAAGATGACAACACCAATTAAAGGGATCACTCTGTGCACTCCATTAGATAATTATCCAGATAAGGTCAAGGCTCACATTCTCCTCAAGTGCTTTGATAATGGTTTATTACAGCAGCCCATTTCAGGTTACATTAGGCTGACAGCTGGTGTATGGAATACATTTCAGCACAGCTGCAACGAAACAATCTGGAGGTTAATGGAGGGGGGAGACAGCATTCAGAAAGGCAAAGGCAGGCTTCTTCTCTCCCCACTTCATCTGCAAAGGCTGGGAAAGTGGCACATAAGGCTGCCCTTTCTGTGCAATACCAACGGGATATGCACCCCAGTGTGCGTTACTTCTGTAGTCACAGCAGATGTGGGCATTGAACACACAGCTTCTGCAACCATGGGGTTTCTGCTGATGGACTTTGAAGACAAAATGTCTCTTGTGGTGTTAGAATCCACTCCTGGGATTCTTGTTATTTGCACAAGTCCTACACAGATACCATAATCAAGCCCTACATACTAAAGCTATTTAATAGTTCTAATGAAGTCCTCTTTTCATCTGCATTTTTTTTATAAATCTGTTTTTTCAGAAGTATATTGTAATGATTAAAAAGTACTTTAACACTGCTGTTAGGTATTTAATTTTAAAAGCAATTCATATATACACTTGTAAAGCTTTAGCTAAAACACAGAACATAATAAAAAGATACACTTTTTTCTTCTGCCGATTTCAACAAACTTTGAATTATGCCTATTGGTGCCACTCTTTCCTTTTCAAACACCTGCTGTAGCTGCAGACTCTACTCATTTTATATCAAGTCCTGCTTACAAGAGTTTATTTATAGATGAAGTCTTTAGAGAAGGCACATTATGACTTCCCTATATAATGAAAGCCCTTCTTAAATTTTTTAACATTCTGAGAAGCCAAGATAACTGAAGTCAGCTTCTTAAATCCATACTTGAAGCAGCTGTTTAAGTGACCTCATTTAAAACAAAAAGGAAAAAAAAGACAAACCAACAGCCAAAAATCTTTGCACATTTCCTCTTGACATCAGTGAGAGCTGCTGAGTACTCAGAAAAGGAAACCAAGTCACATATTTAGCTGCCTTACTTTGACTTAATTCACCATGCCACCGTTCAGAAATCATGGTCAGATAGACATTAAACCATATTTTCAGATGCAAGCTGCAGAGGTTTTTCACCTCCCAGGTTTTCACTTCCTCGATTAGAAAAGGAATTTGGCTCTCTGACATCACTGAGATTGCTCAGATAAAAACCCAAATAGATTGTGTTCTCTCATGTCTTAGATTTAACACTGTCCTGTTAACTCTCCTATTTGAAATGCTTTCTAAATGCCAACTAATTAATCCTCACAACACGGTGGGAAGAAAATACTGCATTTTGCAACTGGGAGAAGAGAAGCAACAGCCACACCTGCAAAAAAAGAAGCATGTGACAGCAGGCATGAAAGCTCAGGAGTCCTGCCCTCAACATACATCACAAGATCCAGGCATCCTGCTGCACTGTGCACACTGGCCCTGCAGGCTGTCCTGCTCAATCTTTTGTCAAGAGCACAAAACAAGTGATGGCAGTGCACATGCATCAACACTCTCGCTGTTACTGCATAATCTTTCGATTACACCACTCTGTCAAGTGACTAAAATAGCTATCTTGAGACAGCATGCTATCTTGCAGTACACCTTTTGAGGTCTCATAGTAATTCCCTTTGTAACAAGAAAATTACTCTCTACCTCCAGCAAAAGGACACTACCGGAACAGGTGAGCCAATGAAAGGGCTGGCTTCAAATAGTTTCATCAGTCAGCCTTTTTTTCCTGTGGGGAATTTGTGACAGATCATCACTGTTTGTTATTTCACAGCAGGCTTTATGATTTTGCCCATGTGTCTAGAATGTCAGCTGCCTAAACTGTGCTGATTGTAAAAAAGGAGTAAATATTTATCCTACTGCAAGAAGCTAAGACGCCTGCTTACATCAGATATAGTCCCTAACCACACATGGCAGGCACCTTCACAGGATTACAGAAGGGATGAGGTTGGAAGTGACCTCAGGACATCCGATCTAACCCCTTTGCTCAAGCAGAACCACCTAGAACTGGTTGCCCAGGACCATGTCCAGGTATCTTTTGAGCACCTCCAAAGAAGGAGACTCCACAAGCAAAAATTCACTATATAATTTAGCAACAGTTTTATTCTGAGTTTGAAAGCATAGCTAAGTACTTCAAGGGCTGGGTAATAAATCCAGCAGCTGTGTCCATGAGGCACCATTTTGAATATCTGACTGTACCAAAAGAGCAAAGCACGCCATCTATGACTGAAACTCTTTGAAAATATTTAGACAACTTCTGCCTGGGATCCTACATGTGAAATATTTTGTCCTTACAATGGTGAAAACATGTGAAAGCCAGCATTTAGAATAATTCAAACCAACAACTTTTGAAGTACCTTTCAGACCGAAGTACTTCTGTTCTTCACTCTTCTCAACACATCCAGACTGACAAATTCACATTACAGGCATTCTCTTTGTAAATCATGCCTGTCTACCCACAAAATATGCAAAAGATGAAACACCTGTAAGTACAGGTGCTCCCCACTTCAACCAAGACCCTTTAAAAAGACAGGGTACAGCAATCCACCTTCCCTTTTGGACTTCTTACATATTGTTCTGTATCTCACTCTTACCCTATCCTTCCCTTTTGGACTTCTTACATATTGTTCTGTATCTCACTCTTACCCTATTTGTACAAAGATTTCCTACAAAGACACTGTTGCCCAGTTTCCTTCCACTTCCTTGGAAGGAAAATAGTACAAAATACTCTTTTTCCCTCACACTGAATTAGCTTTAACAGAACAGACCTTTATCCTGGGCTGCATCAAAAGGAACGTGACCAGCAGGTCGAAGGAGGTGATCCTGCCCCTCTACTCTGCTCTTGTGAGACCTCACTTGGAGTATTGTGTGCAGTTCTGGTGTCCTCAACATAAAAAGGACATGGAACTGTTGGAACAAGTCCAGAGGAGGGCCACAAGGATGATCAGGGGACTGGAGCATCTCCCATATGAGGACAGGCTGAGAAAGTTGGGGCTGCTCAGCCTGGGGAAGAGAAGGATGCGTGGAGACCTCCTAGCAGCCTTCCAGTATCTGAAGAGGACCTACAGGGATGCTGGGGAGGGACTCTTCATTAGGGACTGTAGTGACAGGACAAGGGGAAACGGGTTCAAACTTAAACAGGAGAGGTTTAGATTGGATATAAGGAAGAAATTCTTTCCTGTGAGGGTGGTGAGATGCTGGAATAGGTTGCTCAGGGAGGTTGTGAGTGCTCCATCCCTGGCAGTGTTCAAGGCCAGGTTGGATGAAGCCTTGGGTGGCATGGTTTAGTGTGAGGTGTCCCTGCTTATGGCAGGGGGGTTGGAACTAAATGATCTTAAGGTCCCTTCCAACCCTAACTATTCTATGATTCTGTGAATTGAAGACATTACAGAGTGTTGGAGATAATCCAAATTTTGATCTGTAAAACATTCGCAGTAATGATCAACACTATACTTACAAAAAACTTAGTGAGAAGCAAAGCCTAAATTCATGTTGTACAGCAAAGATGGGGTTGAAAATCTTATTGAAACCTGATGGTATTTCACGGCTAAATTAAAAATTGAAGAAAAGCCTATTAGCCAGTATACCAAAAGCAGCATTATTTTTCACTCCCATAAAAGTCACTCCAAATCTTCCGCAAAAGGCAGAATCATCAGACACAGTGTCATAATGACATTTGCTGAAATTATCCACCAGTCAATTAAAATAAACAAATAAATGAAAAAATGAATCTGAATTAGTCCAGGACAAGTGTGAAGCTTAACTTACCCACTTCCGGATGTACAAAATATAACTTGAAGACACTGTTGCTAGGCAATGGAAGGATGGAAAGGTAATGTAATTTTTCTTCTTGGTAAGGACCAATTGTTTATTTGCTTGTATTTTAGTAGACAGAGTTGCAGGCATTTGGTGTTATACAGACAGAAGGTGAAAGCAGAGTAATGTTTTTTATAATTACTAACAGAACAAATCTATTTCATATTGAAATAAATTATCTAACATTACAGAAAACATTACAGAATCACAGAATAGTTAGGGTTGGAAAGGACCTTAAGATCATCTAGTTCCAACACCCCTGCCATAAGCAGGGACACCTCACACTAAACCATGCCACGCAAGGATTCGTCCAATCTAGCTTTGAATACTGCCAGGGATACCTCCCTGGGCAACCCATTCCAGTGCCTCACCACCCTCACGGTAACAAACTTCTTCTTTATGTCTAACCCAAATTTCCCCTGATTAAGTTTTAACCCATCACCCCTTGTCCTATCACTATAGTCCCTAATGAAGAGCCCCTCCCCAGCATCCCTATGGGTCCCTTTCAGATACTGGAAGGCTGCTATGAGGTCTCCACGCAGCCTTCACTTCCCCAGGCTGAGCAGCCCCAACTTTCTCAGCCTACTTAGAGGTGTTCCAGTCCCTTGATCATCCTCGTGGCCCTCCTCTGGACTTGTTCCAACAGCTCCATGTCCTTTTTATGTTGAGGACACCACAACTGCACACAATACTCCAGGTGAGGTCTCACAAGAGCAGAGTAGAGGGACAGGATCACCTCCTTGGATCTGCTGGTCACGCTCCTTTTGATGCAGCCCAGGATATGGTTGGCTTTCTGGGCTGTGAGTGTACACTGTGGTTCATGTTAAGTTTCTCATCGACCAACATCCCCAAATCCTTCTCCTCAGCACTGCTCCCAATTCAGTCTTTGCCCAACCTGTAGCTGTGCCTGGGGTTGACACAATCCAGGTGCAGGACCTTGCACTTTGCATTGTTGAACTTCATGAGTTGGCATTGACCTATCTCTCAAGTGTGTCAAGGTCCCTCTGCATGGCATACCTTCCCTCCAGCGTATCCACCGAACCACACAGCTTGGTGTCATCGGCAAACTTGCTGAGGGCGCACTCAATCCCACTGTCCATGTCAGTGACAAAGATGTTGAACAAGACTGGTCCCAACACTGATCCCTGAAGGACACCACTGGGTTCCAACTGGACATTGAGCCATGGACTGCAACTCTTTGCTTGGGACTATCCAGCCAATTCCTTATTCACCAAGTGGTCCATCCATTGAACATTATGTTCAGTACTGTTGCTGATAATCATATCCCTGTTATGTGGTCATGTTGGCAACACTAAGGTTTACATGTCTCTTACTTCTTATTCTTTGACTGAAACAGTTGCTATTGTAGCACACACTAAACCTACCTTTGTCTTGGGAAAGTCTTACATACAACAAATTCCCTATTTACATCACTAAAAAGGTCAATGCGTTTCTTACTTCACAACAGTGGCACGCTGACGAATAAATAAAATCTGATTATAAGGCTAGAGTTTTAGACGAGGTCTAAAGAGAGAAGGTCGACTTAACAAATACCAGTCATTACCTAGAATAACTGGTCTGGCTGCTAAAAACAAGCAAAGAAACAGCAGCAATAACAAAATAATTACTAAATGCTGGAACTTACTGTTCTCTTATCTGACTATTCTGTCAAAGTGGAGCCCTCAGCAGCTTACATGGGAACTGGAGGAATGCATCAGTAAGAATCTTACTGATCCTAAGTCAGAAAGGAGTCAAATCCATTAAGTCTAGTAATTTTTTTTACAACAAAACAAATAATCCATGCAGATAATCAATTACTTAAAGAAAATCAGCTACAAAAATAATGGGAATATTTTTGTCAGAACAATATCTAAAAAGTATGCCTTACTTATCTCGTACATTTTAATTCACAGAAAAAAAATTCATTCAAGTAGATGACCCTAGGTTAAAAGGTTGTCACAAGTAATTTTTCATCTATATAGTCACTTACTGTTCATATGTGCTGCAAGAGTTAACACTATTATCAGTACCTATGGCACCTCCTCATTGTAAATGCACCAAATAGAGAATATTGCTTGAAGTGGTAATAATTATAAATTTGAATGAACTATTAAAGTGAATCTATTGCACAGATTGTTGAAATGTTAAAGCAATTAGAACACATTTTTTTTTTCAGCAGATTAATTCAGGGAAAATTCCAAGCAACAGTGAAATAGCTCTTGGGAAATAATTAGTAAAATAGTAAATGGAGTTCATGATCAACAAAGGTGCTAAGTTAATGAAGCACAGTTTCCTCCTGAATAGACGATACACCATGGCACCCTAACCAACCTATGATACAGGTCACCTGAAGTCATATCTTAAGAGTAAAAAATAACTGGCATACACAACACATTCCTGCAGGATCTGCTTCAGTTTAGAGAAGCTGCAGGTACTCATCACTGTAATTTACCCTCAAGACAACCACAGATACAGGGGTAGGAGGAAAGAAGGGGAGGAAGAGCTCTAGTCACAATGGTATCACGATAGCTGAGAGAAATGACTCCAGTAACTAGTTCCATCGTTTTAAAAAAGCTCCAAAGTTCTTCTGAAGAAATGCTCAGGCAAACTTTAAACAGTAAAACTTTGGGCCTGTTGTGTAGGCTAAAGCTACGTAAACAGATACATGACAGATCCCGTTTGATATCTATGGGAAAGACTAACTAGAGCTTTTGGATCCATTTTGTGATATATTTTAAATCCATTTTGCTACGAATCAACAGACTGCCATATTGTTTAAAAACTGTAGTGGAATTTTCTGTTACCATCCAAATACATTTTGGATGCTGCCACTCAGCATATTGCAAAGAGTTTTGAATCCCTCAATGCATCCAAATAAGGGAAGCCTGAAGTGCAGAGGCAAAAATACCACGTATAAAAGCTAGGTTGCAGTGTTTGATTTGATACAACTGGGAGGTACCAATGAGGCTGAAAGTTCATCTCTCTTCAGTTGAGAGGGGTCCTGATGGGCAAAACCAGGTTGTATTAGGAATCTGCTCTAGTTTCAGCCCTTCCCTACTTCATCTGCATGCCACCATCTATGTCCTCAACTGCTGCTCAGGACATGCTATAGCAGGGGACGCATGCTCCAAATGTTGTTAGTCCATTTAATGTGTTAAATCTAACAGTCTGAAGAAAACCTACTGCTTCTCTCTGGGGCTATGCACACCCTTTCAACGCTCCTCTGCATCCCAGGGTTGACAGTTTCAGTCTTCTTCAAGATGAATGCAGAGAGAGTTGCATAAATTATGGGCATCCTGAGGTACCTACTGAAAGCAGTATAACGTTCGCAGCAGGATTCTTTTCCTGCTAAGTCTTGGGATCTGCTTGGGCCTATTATGAATTTTCTTACCATAGCCTGCCCCCTTCTCCCTGCTTCCCAGGCAAAGTTTGGGAACCACATGCTTCCCTATCCCAGCCCCACTACCCCAGAGTGGCTGTCTGTCCTGCAGTGACAATAGGGGCAAGGATAGAACAGCTGATTACAACCTCTTGATTGGGAACATTTTCTGAGAAGAAGCCTAATGGAGTGCCTAGGAAGGCTGCCTAAGGGGTCTGCAGAATCCAGAGCTATGTGTGAATAATGGGGTGGGCACTGGGTTGTTTGGTTTTTTTTTCTGTCCAGAGATATACAGACTACCAGGCACATTTCTGTATGGGCAGCTCTTCAATGGCAGCTCTGGCAACATCCCTTCTCAGCAGTCAACAGATCCTCATATGGAGACTACAGCTGCTACACGGGAGGCTCCAGCACATGGAGGCCACCTAGGCCCTGGCAGGTAGCTCTCGAGGCAAAGGTCAACAAAGAACATGCTTCAGACAGCACAAAGGTTAGCAAACAGTGACAAACCTATTCTCTGGCTGTGGGGGCTACATCTATATCTTGCAGAGTACTTGTTCAGGGGGCCAAAAGCAGTTGCACCAGCAACAGCTGGAGATGAATTTCAGAGTCTGGTTTGGCTGCTCCATACAATCAGCTTCACTACCCTTGGTAGCGGCACAGAGAAGATGGTTCCAGGCAATATATTCTCCATAATTCCATGGCACAGTAAAAGCACAGTGATACTCAGGTTAAGAGAATCATTCCAGTGGGTGTCCAGTCCAGCCTGGCTGACTAGTTACCTTAAACAAACTACCCAACATGCACTCTTTCAAAAACAGTCCTGGTGTATGCTCTTTAAAAACAGATGAACTTAGTCCACTCTAACCCAGGCAAGAAGATCTTTGCTTAAGGGACTTTATGTCCCTCTTTTGAGCTGAAGAGTGACAGCAATTGCTTCTCCTGCTTCTAGCAGACATTACTGCCACCTCTGAACTCAAAGGTGAATAAGGGGAGCAATGGCAAAGTATAATGAGTTGCCTTAAAAAACCCCACTGGCTTCCAGGGTTGAACAGCTCTGACCAGCCTCAACTATGGTCCTCACCCACACCCTCTGGCAAGGGGCTCTATTTAAGCTCACACTTAGGCCTTCAAGCCTTGGTTCCTAGTCCTGCCTAGACTGTCAGTAAGACCTGTTACTGCCAGTACACTGCTTACTGGGCTCAGGTACCATGGGTTGCACCCTGGGTGAGGGTACTGCCTGTCCAATGTTGACATGTTGGCTTGTCGATCCTTGGGAAGAAGCTCTACCCCCCGACAGCAGACCCCAAGCATAACAGACAGCCTTGGTGCTGTATGAAAGGAAGTTTTTGGTCTGGGTCATTCTTATTATTGGAGATAGGCCTTTTGGAGGCCTCTGTGGCTAATGCACTGACGCCTACCCCAGGCAAATAAATGTGGTGAGAATTGTTCCTTCAGGGTCTTTTTGGTGAAATACAGTGGTTTAAAAAAAAAAAAAAAAAAAAAAAAAAAAAAGGAAAAAAAGGGTTTAATTTCCCCTTCCCAAAAAAAAA
>NDXB01016257.1:123460-149083 GCA_002631895.1 Agapornis roseicollis
AAAAAAAAAAAAAAAAAAAAAAAAAAAGTAATAGCTGATAAATGGTTGTATTTTCCCTTTCCATTAGTACAGAAGCAGCAGTAGAAAAGAAGCAGAAACAGCAGTATGTCACTATGGCACAACATCTGCATCTATGCAGGAATTATGACTGGATTTTTTTGTATTGCAAAGCTGTACATTAGTTATTGCTTTCATGTGTTCATGACATCCTTTCCCAGAACCTTGTGATCTGTACAGGTCAGCCAGAGTTTCAGTTAACAATAATATCTAGCTAGCTAGCTATCCATCCATCTATTAAACTGCTCCAGTATGAATTTGGCCAACTGAATTCTGCAAAGACAACCCTGTTACCTACAGAAAATATATTCTGATATAGGGGAAAGATACTATAGTCTGTGAAACTCTGGGATATCTGGCTCAGTTCTTTGTTACAGTGCAGAACTACAAACATGTGAGTGGTTAACCCTTGCAATTCAACCTTTTTCTTAAGAGAAAACCAGAAATAGAAATAAGATCTACCACACAGCTGGAAGAGCAAGTGCTTTGCTTTGGATCATCCTCTCCATAATAGGAAAATCTTCATTAATAGTTAAACAAGAAATGAATCAATGAAAGAGAATTAAAATAACCTCATTAATAGGATATGAAATTCTGACATATTTTGCCAAACAAGAAATGGGATACACATGAAGTACCACTTCACCAAGAATGCAACCTGTTGTGTGGGTTTACCTCGTTTCTTCCACTGTTTCATATACTGATATTATTTTTGGTTGGAACAAAATGTCTGCACTGAGGAGTATCCAAAAAAAGTCCTGCTGATTTCATGAAACTTTAATTGCAACAGTAATTGCAAAGGCTTATCTTACTTGAAAAGACTATTTTTCTGATCCATTCAAGCAAAAATTATAAAGTTCATCCTAAATTGTTGTAATACCCATTACTTACCTATTACTTAAATCCAGGAATAAAGAGCAGGAAATATTAAACTAACTGTAGCTTAATCCAGCCCTCTGAAATGGTGAATGAAAAGGAATGTTTTGGGTTTTTTTTAACAAACTGTTATGCCAGGATAAGATGGCACCTGTACCTTCGGCTTTCTGAACTGGTAGAGGGATTATTCATGTTTATTTAAGAACAAACTCTGCCATCTTCATTTATAAAGGTAATTACTTTTCTAGGCAAGCAGTCCAAGTCTCTCTGCTAGAGCTTTAATGGGGAATAAAGTATAAGACACTGTGAATAAAGATAGAAGGAACTGGCACAAAGTCAGCATTTTCATTTCCTTTTGTGAGAAGCCAGATTTCATTTGCCATATAAATTATCAACTGATTTTAATATGGTTATAAATTCATCACAGTTACATTTTCTTTAACAAGCAATTGTAGCTGAACGTTAACAACTGCAGTAAAACTAATTCTGATTTAAGTGGAAAGGAACTTTGTTGACACTTCTCAGTAAATCTTTTACAAAAATACAGTTCTACTGCAGAATGTGCGTTCTGTGAAACCCAATGACCTTCTAACATAATAAGAAATTAACCTAATATGCATAAACTAGGGATCAAGTTTCAGCACAGAATTCTCCCTCATTGTTCTGCCTGAAGTTCTTCAAAGATATACTCTAATGATCAAACACATTCCATGATCTAAATTCATTAGAAGTTTTCATTAATATTCATTCATTACATTTGAAGCACTCAGGTAGAAAACTGCAAGGACACTCAATTTGCAAGTGATCAGAAAGCAAAGAAGTTTTATTTGTGCCACATTTGGAATAGATCAGCTAATCTGAAATTTCACCAAATACATTAGCTCAAATTAACCCCTGCTGCTGCAGAAAAATCATAACTGCCACTCAGGAGATGGCATCTCTACACTTACAGAAGTCAGCTGCTGCTAACAGGGAAGTGTAATAACAAATAATTACTGCTCTTTTAGCACTATCTTCAAAGCTGACAGGGAAGTAGGAATCTCAGTTCAATTTCAGCACTGGCAAAATATTTTTCACTCTAATATCTTTGACTTCATTCTCCTTCAGAAAAGATGGTTGGTATTCACTACTTCTGACGTACCATCAATCATATACAACAGATTTTGTTTAAAAGGCTTCTAAGTAAGAGTTATGTTGAAATTTGCGATATTGCAACTCTTGAATCATGGTAACACTTCATCATGTATTATGTGAGAAAGTATTATATTGCCGTATGCTTCCTAGGTAAAAAGGTGTAATGAACTCAGGAAGCGTTGAATCCTTGCCTGTTATATTAGCTGCTACCACTCAGCGGACAAGGAATTGACTGGGTAGTTACACTCAGTTGCAATCAATGGCTCCATGTCCAAGTGGAGACCAGTGACAAGTGGTGTTCCTCAGGGGTCAGTGTTGGGAGCAGCACTGTTGTACAACTTCATCAGCAACACGGACAGCAGGATTGAGTGCACCCTCAGCAAGTTTGCCAACAACACTATGTTATGTGGTGCGGTCGACATGCTGGAGGGAAGGAATGCCATCCAGAGGAACCCTGACATGCTTAAGAGGTAGGTCAATACCAACCTTATGAAGTTTAACCATGACAAGTGCAAGGTCCTACACCTGGGTTGGGGCAATCCCAAGTATAGCTACAGACCAAGCAGAGAATGGATTGAGAGCAGCCCTAAGAAGGAGTCGGGGGTGTTGGTTGATGAGAAGCTCAACATGAGTTGACAGCATGCACTTGCAGCCAACCATATGCTGGGCTGCATCAGAAAAAATGTCACCAGCAGGTCAAGGGAGGTAAATCTGCCCCTCTACTCTGCTTTCGTGAGACCCCACCTGCAATACTGTGGCCACCTCTTGAGCCACCAGCACAAGAGGGACATGGACCTTCTTGAGCAAGTTCAGAGCCCACAAAGATGATCAGAAAGCTGGAGCATCTCTCCTATGAAGACAAGCTGCAACTGCTGGGTTTGTTCAGCCTGAAGAAGGCTCAGGGGAGACCTGACAGCAGCCTTCCAGTACCTAAAAGAGGGCCTAGAAGAAATCTGGAGAGGGACTTTTTACAAAGGCATGTAGTGAAAGGACACAGGGAATGGTTTTAAACTGAAATAAGGTAGGTTTGGATTAGATATTAGTATTAAATTCTTTTCTGTGAGGGTGGTGAGGCCCTGGCACAGGTTGCCCAGAGAAGCTGTGGTTTCCCCATCCCTGGCAGTGTTCAAAGACAGGCTGGATGGGGCTTTGAGCAACCTGGTCTAGTGGAAGGTGCCCCTGCCCACACCAGGCACACTGGAACTACATGATCTTTAAGGTCCTTTCCAACCCAAACCATTCTATGATTCCTATATTATATATTACATATTATTTTCTGTATTATATCACTCTTTCCACCAGAAGGAGGAGGCAATAGTGTATGTTTACAAATACAAAAATGAGTTGACCGTGTTAGTTGCTGCAGCTGAGGCTCCACAATTTCTCAAGCACTGAAATAAGACCACTACTACACAGATTTTATTCCCCCTCACTGTGGTCAGTTTACTTCAGTTAGACATCTGCACTGCCCCACAAAATCCAGAAAGACAGCAGACTGCATGGATACATCATCAATGAGTGGAAAAACTTGCTTGGATCAGCAACACTTTGACCATTTCTTGCACCAGAAAAGTTACCCATTATCCTTGCTAAAAGATGTCAAGAGGAGCAGTATGTATTTATTGGAAGAAAACTGCATGCTGCTGGCCAGGAAAGCAGCCTCCATGTTCTATACTAGCAGGAAAACAAAGGGAAATAAATGCTGGCCACTTTGGAACTCGTGTTTGTATTTCCAAACTTCATAGTGGAGCTGAAGAGAAGAATTAAAGTTGTTTTTTCAACACTTTGTTCAGATCAAAAAACTTTACAAGCATTCAGACAGCATGCCTCTATTCCTTTAGTCTTCACTGCAGTACCATATTTAAACACAGTTAGTTTCAGTAGGCTTTATAGGGATTTAAGGGTATGTTAAAGTGCTTCTAATTGTATTCTAAATTGGCATCTCAATGATTAACAGACCAAGAATATTGTCTGTTGCCATTACTGGGAACCCAAAGGGATTTCATACAACAGAGTGGCCTGTCAGGCTGTCAGGATATGAGAAACTGCTTTACAACAGATCGGAAGACATTTCAAGCTTGATATTTTTAACTCCATCGCTTTAGAAGTGGATCTTATATGTATTAGGAAATCAATACACATGGCAGTGTTTCCACAGGTTTCGGAAATACCTTTTATGATATAACTGGTTTTTAAATCAAATTAGAAAAGGTGTTACTGAAAACACCATTACTAATGTTATCCCCCTCCAAGATAATTACTGCCATGCTCTTGCAATTTACAAGATTTTGTGTAAGGGAAAAATCACTACATTTGTGTTTGAAAAATATGGATTTTATAATTACAAATAATAGCTGAGATAATTCTAAGCGTAAGGGATCTGTGAAAGACTTCTTACGTGAAGATATGAAGGGATTTTACACCTTGCAGCCTTCTCTTACCAGTAAGGAAAAAGTCCTCCCAATGAATCCTTTTTAAGTAAACAGAGAAAGAAAAATACGAAGTATCTGTTTGGGGGTTCTGATTTTTTTTTTTCATTTATGGGAATTAAAACACAGCCACAAGGGAATACCATTTCAAGTAAAGACTAGTCAAGTCTATGGCTAGGGCTACCTAACAGTATAAAAAAATAGCATTGTTATTATATAACACAGTGTTTTAAAAAGGCACTTAAGGAAGAAATTCCCGATTTCAGGCTTACATGATACTCCAATTAAACAAGTTCCCCAGAAAAAGAAATACTATTACATAATACTTCAAGTGAATTCTTACTGATCAGGAAAACAATGCCTTGTGAACAGGCAATCGATGCATTACAGAAGATGTCAGGCTGTTCATAACTTGAGAAGTATCTTAGAAACGCTACATTATAATGTGAGACTACTAAACTTTAAGCCCCTTGTAGTGACTTCTCATGTAGTTTTACCCAGCATTGCATGGATGATCCAAAGCATCCCTGTATTTGCTCCTTATTCCTGTAGCAGATGAGACCTATTTGTAACAACCTTAACTTATTTTTAGACTTCACCGCAATCTCCACCTGCAACATCAGCTCCTGCAGGTGTAAAATTAGAATCTCTACTTCTGGGGTCAGCACATGAGGCTCAGATTCAAGAAAGCCCTTAAGTAAATGTTTTACTTCTAGCATGAGCAGAAAAGCTTTCCTACAACTGTTAATGGGCTCCGGAGCAGACTTTAAAAATACCTTCTTTACTAAATGAAAAAAAGCCCACCATGTGGACATTAGCTAGCAGAAAATGAAGCGCCCCTGTGGAGTGAGAACTGCTCTTATATTAAGCTCAGCAGGAAAACTCTCAAGTTCCCTGGCTTTCCGGTACATTTCCCACTTTTTGCCAATAAACTCCAAACATTTGCAAAACCTGATAAAAATAGTTCACTATTCCTAAAATAAAACACATGAAATCGATTCCCGTCACACAAGCCCTATGACAAGGCAAGCAGTTAGGTAAATTTGGACAAACTTTTAGAATACTGGCCTTGGTCTCAAGAACAACCCTAAGCATGGAAAAGTACTGCAACAAATAATTTCTTCCTGACTACTGAAAGAGAAATCACTGATTGCGGTCATCTTGATATTCAGCAGATGACAAAGTTTTCCCATGTAAATAAAACTCAAGTTATTTATGTATCTACACAGATTGGAGTAAACAGAAAACTTTGTTTATTTAAATGCTGGTGGTGTTCTTGTATAACACAATTCCAAATCAAAGTGGAAGTTCTGAAAAGAAGATTAAATGTGTATAGTTTTACTGAAGGTCACTGATCAAATAACAACAGTTTGCAATGCCATGGAACTAAACATGGCTTATCTGCTGGGAAAGCTGGCCAGAGCCTCAGCTAGGCAGCAGATGTCTATCTAGGCATCGGCTAGATGTCTGTCTAGTCTGTCTAGAGGCCAGAGTCTTTAGTTCAGCTTGGAGCACTAATAAAAAAAGGTGAAATATACAGATACACACAAATCAGGGGCTTGTCTTCATTCACCCTTACAACTTTATTCAGTTGACTACCACAGGCATACAAGCTTCTAATACTGCTTTTGCATCTTCCTTCTGAATGACTTCTTGCACATTTGAATTGTGTATCAATGTCCACTAACTTTAACAACCACTCATATACGGGATGGTTCCACTCTTCTGAGCAACTGTCAACTCACCACATCCTACTTAGCCCAGAGGTCCACTTCCACTTCTATATATCATGCAAGAGTATATGAAAGACAAGAGAGGAACTTTTTACTGAAGCTTGTAGTGACAGAATAAGGGGCAAACGATTTAAACTGATAGAGTGTAGATTTAGACTAGGTATTAGGAATAAATTCTTTACTGTGAGGGCACACAAAGAAGCTGTGGCTGCCCCATCCCTGGCAGTGTTCAAAGGCCAGCCTGGATGAGGCTTTGAGCAACCTGGACTAGTGAAAGGTGTCCCTGCCTGTGGCAAGGGGTGGGAACTATATTATTTTTAAGGTTCTTTCCAACCCAAACCATTCTATGATTACATTACTGTCTTCAGCTGCCTCCATGGTATATAGCTGTGGGTCTTACACATATGAAAGTTTTGACAGCTAGTTCTTTAGGTGAGGAAGGATAGCAGTTTTTTGCCTTGGAACATTTGATTTTCTACTAAGGGGGAAAAAAGAGAATATTGTAATTTTGTCCAGTTATATACCATTGTGGATTTTTTTTTTTTTTAAACTGGCTTTTAAATATGGTCAGTCTTCCCTATTTCTGTGTGTATCTTGAAATGATGCTGAAGCCAACTGAGCATTGTCTGGTCATCACTCATCTTATTTCTTCNCCATTGTGGATTTTTTTTTTTTTAAACTGGCTTTTAAATATGGTCAGTCTTCCCTATTTCTGTGTGTATCGTGAAATGATGCTGAAGCCAACTGAGCATTGTCTGGTCATCACTCATCTTATTTCTTCATTTTTTTTAAGTATGGGGTCAATATCAGTTGTGCCTGCTCATATCAGCGGTAGGTTTGGTTCTCCTTTTGCAGGGAAAGTAATAAAATTCAATCAAATTCTTTCCCAACAAACATATTTAGAAATAAATATTGCAATTACACTTTTGTGGAACACAGCAAAATAATTTGGTTTCCTACATCAGGCAGCTATTGAGCCAGTAATTTTCTAAAATCAAAATTGGGACTGCTGAAAACATCAGTTTCCTTTCTAATATTCCTAAAGACTTTCTCTATTAAAAAATAAAAAACCCTCTTATTTTCCAAAGGCTCCCTAGGGGCAAATTGTCTTCTAAACTTCAAGAAGAGTTTCTCTCATAACATAAAGATGACATACTCAATAAAATCTTCCTTCTGCACTCTCAGTTTCTATTTGAACAGACATATTTGATCCAGCAGCCTCCAAAAAACTGACTGGAGAAGAAGAGCCTCTCACCTAAAGTTTTCCAGCTCACCAATTTCATTGCTATAACTTATCAAGCCGAACCGTTTTCTTTATTTATAAAGAAAGAAAAAAATCCCCTCACATTTTACTACTTCATCCTTGAAAAGAGCTTTACTGTTTAAGCTTTACTGTCTCAGCCCCATGGGCTGCCATCATCAACCCATGTAGAAAACGACAATAAAATGAAATCACCCATAGAGGTCATTCTTTTTGTCCTGTGATAGTATGAAGAACCAGAGGACTAGCAATGAATTCCAGAACTTTAACAACCTGAATAAATTGTGATGTACAAACCAGAATGAATACAGGATGTGACATTCATTTCACATGAGTCAATGCACAGAGGTACAGTCACAGATCTGCAAAGATATCTTCCTGTTTTTACTGAGGAAAAATGACAAAGCAAGAGGATGATTGTTTTTCATATACTTCTTTTTCAGTAAGGCAAAAATAATTTCTTTAGGATCTGAAAACAGTGTGAAAAAACAAGTCAAACACGATCTGAATGAAAACACTCCAAAGCTGCAACTGAAAACCAGCAACTGGCCCAAGGCTTCTGATTTTTCTAGTTCTTCCCTTCCTCCCTCTTTTGTTTTTCTTTCTTTCCCTCCCTTTCTCCCTTCCTCCATCCCTGCTTTCCTTATTTCCCTTTCCCTGCCTTGTCCATTTTGTGAAAAACAAAACCAACAAGACAAAACAAACCCCTAAACCAAACCTGCACCTGAAACTTGTTGCACAGCTAATTGATGAAATAGTCTTGTAAAGACTCAAGCTGGATGACAACACAAATACTTATTTAACAGCACTCTCTTTTGATTGAAAAAGGCTTCAGTCAAGCCTGACACATCAATGGTGATGTGACTGACAATTTTCATTCATGGAGTTTATCACTATAACTTAAGGTAAATACTAGCATAGTTTATGTGATAGCATAGAACATTAGAAAAACATACAGAAGTTCAAACTGTCCAAGCCCTCAAGATGATCCCTTAATGACTCAATGACTCAAGCAGGCCTGTCTCTTTAATCTTTTTAGATTAACATAAAGAAGGAAACACAAAAGATTTTGTAGATTCAGTAACTGCTGCATCTTCAAGGCTTTCAAATTGCTAACGCTTACTCAAGACATGACTTCACATCTGTTTGGTTTTGGATTTTTCCCAAACACCTACAACTGACACCTTTAATTCATGTCTATTGTAGAAATGCACATTGTCTCTCTGTGCATTCTGTTGCCAATTTGTAATTTTAAGAATGTTAAACCTGAGTTGCCCCAGGGAAAATCCATAGCAAATACAGCGCAAAGCAAGCAAACACGGTATATAAACAGTTGTAATGCCAACATATTTCTAAGTAGTTGCATGTTTTCAATAGGGTTTTGTTTTTTTTTTCCTCAGAAAATAATGCTTCATGGGCTTCAATTCCTTTATTTATTGATTCGGTTCCTGCATTAAATAAACCAGGAGATATATATGCCCCATAAGTGTAAAAAATCATGTCCTGTTTAGCCTGTTACATATTGGAATAAAATAATATTTTGCAGAAAATAATCTCTCTCTTGACAGAACTCACTGCAAAGACAGACACTCCATTTAAGTTGGACAGATAAAGATATTACAACAGAATATATGAATTAGATGATAGTCAAGGAACAAGTATCCATGAATTAAAATCTGAAGCTTGCAGGAGAAGTAATTTCTATTATACTGCTAATCCCAATGTTAACCACAACCAACAGTTAGAAGATATCAAACTTCTAGACAAAAAAAAAACCCACACCCAAATCCCACATCAGTTTACATGTTTGTATTTCCTGCTCATGCTGTGCTGACATAGGAACACCAATGTAACACAGCATTTTTATTACATCCAAGAGGCTTCAATTAAAATCAGAGTTCAGGCTTGCCAGATTCAATTTATAGGTATGAAAGAGACTCTTTTTCTTCCAGATGCTGCACTCCAAGGAGACAAGTCCACAGAATTATTGGAAGGGATAAGGACAAGGAAAATACATTTCAGTAGTGTTAAGAAGAATGGTTATTAACCAGCACAACGCCAAAACCACTGCTTTATTCCTGGACTTCAGAATGGAAGATGATGATGCAATATTCTACAGTTTTTCTTTGGAAATAAGAAACAGTAGCATTTTCTTAGTGTAGAAACTGAAAGCAGTTACACCACATCACCCTTGTGCAAAGTATACAGGAGTAACAGGAGATACACTAATCAGACAATGTATCTCTGATTTTCTGAAAACAGTTCCAGCTCTATAGGTGTCAGCACATTGCCATATACTGAAAGGTACCTTCTCATTTACCTTTGGAAAACTTTTTCCTCTATAAACAGGGGAGAGAGACATCAAAAAGCTATTATTGAGATTGCAAAGCAACTCAAAATTAGGAATTATCACCAAAAAAATTAACATTCAGTGAATTACAATAGTTCTTTTTTCAACAAAGGAAATCTGCCTATTTCACAGCATGGGTTGGACATACCCTGGGGATACGTAAGTTCTGCAGTCAGACTATTCTCTTCCTTATTTGTTGAGGAAGTTTTAATTTACAGTCCTTTCCTTTGTTTTACTGCAAGAATAGGCAGGACAGCTAGACAGTTCAGGCAGTCAAATGCTGTACCAGACTAATTTAGATTTAAATAATTGTAAAACTTTTCAGAAGGAGTCATCAAAAGTTGTGTGTTTCTCAGTGCTTCATCCTAAGCAAACAGAAGTTGTGCTTTGTATATATATGTACAATAAAAGATCATGTTCTAGGAAGCTATCAGGCTGATTGATAGCACAAAATAAGTAGACTCCTTTGACTGCAATTACTCAGTGCTTCAGTTCCCCATCATTGAAAGATGGAACTTACATTCTTCCACTGTAATACAGTGTGTGCTATTGGAAGCTACCATGGAAAAACCAATAAGGAAATTAAAAAATCTATCTCAAACCAGAAGTCAAGTGGTAATAATTAATAGGACTTGAGGTTGAATAAAGGTAAAGCAAATTATTGAATGGTCCACTGAATACTAAATACTTTATACACTGAAGAAGGCAAATGCTGTGGAAAATCGTGTTGTGATTACATAACAACAGATTATCTGAGTGTGAACATATATAGGCTCCTGACAAATCTTAATCCCAGTGACTCAAATTTTGTGCAACTGATTTAATAACCCAGAGTTATTTCTGCTTTCTTTCTTCAACCAATATAAAACTTAATAATATCATATACAGTCCTATTGTCCAAGTTTAAAAAAAAACAGGATGACTTGGAGAATGTAATTGCATTTTTCTGAAATTCACAAAGTTCCTATTTCCTTGCTTTCAAATCATTTTCTACCAGCATCTTCATTTACCTCCTACTCCAGAGTTCTTTCTGTAAGCATTTATCTCTGATGTGAAAGCCTGTCAAAGTCTTTTTCAAATGCAAGGATGCTACATCATCTGAATTTTCCTTATCTTTCTTACCACTAATATCTTCAAAGAACTCAAACAGATTAGTTCAGCATGACCCCTTCTGCCTGAATTCATGCTGGGTATCCTTTATCAAACTGTTTTACTAGGCATTATGCTGCCACATTTTTAAACAGGTTACCAAAGATCTTCTCAAAATAGGAGCCTGGGGATATTATTTCTTCATTTTTCTCTCCCTTCAGACAACTATTATGCCATCAAAGAAACCTCAAGCATTGTATCAAATATTTAATTAATCTTCACAACAAGTGAGAGTTGAGCAGGATTTTATCCAACACTAGATACTTGGCAGATTATTCATATATTTAATGAAGGCTACATGTATTTGCACTGCACTGCATCTCAGGTCTCTGCATAGAATTCCTGTACTTGTTTCTTGCATCTTTTGCTAGCACCACATAGTTTCAGGTACTAAGTAAGCCCATGCTCCCAACAGACATCCAAACCTTCTGGCACATTTTCTTCACATGCACTTTTTAAGCAGTCAATGCTATCTGAGTCATTTTTAGAATGCAAAGGAAAACTGAGAGGTACTCATACTCAGATCACCTCTCAGTGCCTGAGATACTTGCAATTCTTCTGAGTTGCGTTTCAGTACAATTATGCGGGACTGCCAATAATTTTTAGCTATTTCTAATAATAATTTTAGGCAAAGAAACCTACCCTGACATACATCCTGTCAGGTAGAGGAGAAAACAGGCATTAAACTGCACACAAGCAGAGAAGGTAGGTTAAGTAGGAGCACGGACAGCTGACAGGAGCAAGGCTAATTATCTTAGAGAGAGAAGAATCATATGGAAAGTCAAACCACAGCAACAGATTTGGTTGCTATTACAAACTACTACAGTTGCAGTTTTTCCCTTAAGCTGTGTGACTTCTTACATGATTAGCCCCTTGCCTCTCAAAAACAATACTTTTTTGCAATAAATCCATACTTATCCTCTATGAACAACAGATCACTTCACATCACATCTTCACCCTTAATAAAACACATAAAGCCTTTTTGCGTGGTGAGTACCTTCTCTTTTTCTTAGGCTCTCCTTCCAACTAGAAAATCACCTTTTTAGTTTGCTCTCATCAGTTTAGTGGTTCTCTATTTCATTCTTTATACATTAATACTAAATGACAGTGTTCAGCCACTTCCCTTGTTTCTTTCCATTTTAATTTTCTCAGTGTGTTATTAATTCTACTAAGCCACAATTATTTCTGTTCCTTTCTCAGATATTCAGGTTTTCAATATGATTTTCAAGTATGGATTGCTCAACACATAAATATTTCTTTACCTTTCAATATGGATCTTTCAGACATTAAAGAGTATTTCTCATCTCATTCCATATTCTTTCAGAGTCTGTTTTTCTGAAGTCAAGTATTTTCCTACTACTACTTACAGAAACCATTTTTGGTCTATTAAGTTCTAGGTGCTCACCCAGATGAACTACATTTATCACACTTGACACATAGCTGGTATTTTTTAAGTCCAGCATAGTTTGTGACTTCACTGATCATTCAGCATTCTGCATCTGAGGCTGAAATTGCACTTGTAGCTTAGGTCATACTGCCATGATGTCTGGTTCCCATTTTTAAGAGGGAATTTCCCTGCATAAGAGGAACCTGCTTCTGCCAGAGAACTCTGCCAGCTTGATTAGTATGGAGTCAGGACAGCACATTCATTAGCATCACTGAAGGTGAGTTACAGACCAAATGGCAAAGCTTGATATACTCCCCTCACACATTATTTTCCTCTGTCTCCTCTCACTTGTGTTTCATGGCACAGTCCCCTTTGCACAATTATGTCTCTAACTTTCTATTTCTTCCTTGCCTATTTAAAAAAAGAATACATTATTTCTAGCTCTATCATTTTGCTCAAGAGGATGCCATCCAGCATCCAACACTGCAATATGCTGTAACTCTGAGTCTCACCTTGGGGTTCCTTCAGGACACCTTGAAGTGAAGCAGAGGAGGTTAGCAGTGCCCTTGCATGGTCTCTTGGACAGCATATTCTTGGTATAGCTAGACCCCACTGTATGCACTGAGAATCTCGACTAAGCTGTTGTGTTTATCACTTTTGGACACAGTGAACAAGAGGTGCTTGTCTTTGTCCTTATTCTGTTTGTCATGAATAGTTTTTTTGTTCAGTGTTTGAAATCACTGTTCTTTTTTCTGCTTTTGCTTCATACCAGATCTTCCTATTACTCATATAATTATCTACTCAAATGAATTTTTTTACTACCAATGGGCTGGCTTAAAAGAGCAAGTCATCCCACAGTCAAAAAAACTTGAATGGATTAAAGCTTGATTTTATAATACTTATAGTTAGTTTTGTTGATGATTATACTCATATTTTGTAATACAAAATAAACAACTAAAAGAACCTCATAATCGTATCTAAGCCTTAAGTACTACATTATTTTACAATCAACTTTAAATACCTAAATCAAATGCATCTACTCTGGGAAACTAGCCTGAATATAATGAAGTGTGACACTTCCAGGAAGAACAGGTATTTTGGTATTATTCTTTACTCCCCTGTTTGGAAACAACTATAAAAGTGATACATTCTTTCTCTTGCCTGGGATTTTTCAACAACAAACTCATGTATATGTATATCTGCTGTCACCTTCCCTGCGCACGCACAGTAGATGCACCTTCTTTACCAATTCTGTATGATGACACAAACCTAATACCATCACAGCATAGTGTTTTCTTAGGAGTTCTTTCTGGGTTGGTATGTTGCAAATAAACACCTGAACTCACCAAGTCTATGACTTAAGGCAAACCCCAAAATCAGATCTCCATCAGGGACAGCCTGATTAAGGGAGCAATCTTGTACTCTGATTTCAAAGGTAAATATCAGTACTCAATATACTACAAGTGTCAAAAGTGTTAAAAAAAGAAGGGGGCCTGGTGACATGGTTTAGTGTGGGGTGTCCTTGCTTATGGAAGGGGGCTGGAACTAGATGATCTTAAGGTCCTTTCCAACCCTAACTATTCTATGATTCTATGATTCCTATCTGAAGGGTAGATTACATTCCCTTCCTTGTTACACTTTTTATTTTATTAAGTAATTTTAAATACCCAAATTCCCATAGACCAAAAACAATAATACCCACAATAAAATATGTTAACAAAGATGAACAACTCTNATTCCTATCTGAAGGGTAGATTACATTCCCTTCCTTGTTACACTTTTTATTTTATTAAGTAATTTTAAATACCCAAATTCCCATAGACCAAAAACAATAATACCCACAATAAAATATGTTAACAAAGATGAACAACTCTTGTCTACAGTTTATTAATTTATTTTTTTTAATAGCAAATCTTTTTTAAAAAGGGAAAAAAGAATCTTGATTTTGCCTTCTTGCTAAATCTTAATAATCTTTTTGCATGGACAGAAACACTGTGGCAATCAGTCACTTTTGTGTAAAAAATTAAAGATAAAATGTCATTCTTAACAAGACTTATTATTTATCTCATAATTTATCACATTCAAATTGTAAACTTCCTAATGTACTCACTGGCTTAAAAAAAAAAAGTGTTTACTTATTTGTCTTGTACAAGCATGTTTGGATTTAGCTGAATCCCCACAGCAATTTGTGAATTATGCATGTAAAAAGCAAAAAATCTCTGTACTCAGTATCTACACACACAAAAACCAGCAGAAGAAAAAACCCGACACATCAGGCTTATCGCTTCTTTACCATTTGCTGTGGAATATAAAGATAAAATTTTGACTTCTGTCTCAGCCAAGATTGCCAATTCAGCTTGTAAAATCGAAAACCAAACTCGTGTTTATTTGAAGTTCTAAAGAATTATTCAAATTGCCCTCTTTAATGTTTCCTCTTAGGCATTCTACTTCTTTCAAACACCTTTATGCAGAAATATCAACTATGGTATACACAAAGGATGCTGCTTCTGCTTCATGGTTCTTTGATTTAAATCAAAATGAAGTTAAGTCACTACATTTTAAAACTCTTTATTTTTTTTTTTTATATCCTTCAAAAAGAGTTAACTTCCTTTGATTGGTAACCATTAAGATGTATTTCATTTCACTTAAAAATAGCTAAATATGGATACAACTACTAAATACAGAAATTAACAAGGAAGGTTTTACATAGTGAGTTTGGGGAAAAAAAATAAAGACAATCAATATATGGCTTAGGTACTAAATGAGCAATTCAATCTCTTTTTAGTAAGAACAACAAGGAAGAAGTAAAAGGAGGATGTCAAATGGAAGGAGCATACATAAACAAACAGCAATGTCCAAACCCGGGGCACTTTTTGTGCCTTTTGGATGGAGAAGAGCCCTGTAGCTGCAGCTCTGTATCCCTTCACCCAAGCTGGCAGAGAAATGTTTTCTAGAGCCTCAGTGTCAGTGTTTTTTCCTGCTGTTCCTATGCAATTGCTCTTGTACTTTTACTCCCACGGCCTTTTACCTGTAGACCCCAACAGGGCTGCTATGGTGGTTATCAAAGGAAGCGACTGCCACTGGTCACTCCTTCCTTCCCCCTTTTTCCTAGACCTTTATTTGTAGCTCTTGGTTTACACTTGGGCAGGAAACACACATGCAGATAGCGTGTGGCATCCTTCGCTGATCTAAGCGTGCTCCTGCCAGCTTTAACAGCATCACATGCAGGACCAAACAGCTGGGAGTCTGAAAGGGCCCTGAAGAATGCTGCATAGTTACTGTGGGAAAAATACCATGGGGGAAAATGCCTATTGTTCTAGAGAGGACACACAGGGGAAGATCCTCACCTGGGGTCATGCCAGTGCTTCTCCTCCCAGCTGGCCACTGAGTTTGTCCTCTCATCCCCACATCCTCTCCTCTTTTCTTTTTTCCACTTTCCCCAAAAGTAACTTCCACCATTAGAGTCAATATGTGCCATCAGCCACAAATCACCGCTACTGAGTCTTCATGCATGTGAACTTGTATCAATAATTCTTGTGTAACAGCCTGTTATCTGCCCCAGCAGAAGACCTGCACTTGGAACTCAGGAAGGACTGCCACTCTTGACCCTCTGCTAATAAAGTTCCAAGGTGACCAAAACTCTTGGTTGCTGGCATTCTTCACCTCTCATTTTTTTAACCACACACAGAAATAATTTTGTCAAGAAAAGTGTTTGAAACAAAAGCCAAGTAGACTCAAACATGATTTTGCTGAAATACAGACACAAGACCTTCAATACAATCTTTGGTGCATTCCGTGTATTTTTCACTTACCCTGTAATTTCAACACATATCCCCTTACCTTTTATGCCTAAAATTCACAACATAATTTAGAAGCCCAGTTGGAATTATTAGAAAACCACCATGGTAGATGGCTAGTGCTTATTTTCAATCTAATCTGAGGGTGCTGCTAAGCAAGAAACCTTGAGAGTTGTCCTAGTTAGGAAAACATAAGTGATGAAGAGCTTCTCTCATACTACCATGTACACTGGCAAAGATGAAAAGGACAGAAAACAGTATCCACATTTCCAACATGCAACTTTTTTCCTCCTGAAATCCAAACCAAAAGTCTTTTGCCAATACTGGCTTTCAGTAACACTCCTTTGGTCATGCATCGTCACAGTGATTTCAGCAACATCATTATACTGGGCAATAATCTAGCTTAGATTATT
Source organism: Agapornis roseicollis (assembly GCA_002631895.1). Classification (NCBI taxonomy): domain Eukaryota; kingdom Metazoa; phylum Chordata; class Aves; order Psittaciformes; family Psittacidae; genus Agapornis; species Agapornis roseicollis. The sequence goes on from NDXB01016257.1 coordinate 140,047, forward strand.
TAAATGAGCATTTAAAACAAAATTCTATGAAATCTTATTGTAGTTTTCTGTTGTCAGTGCAAAATGCATCAAAATCTGTTTTCTGACATTCTGGGCCTTCAGCTGTTTTGAGAAATTTCTGTGCCGCAGAAGTGTAAGAGGAAGATTCTGGCTCCATAGGAGAATTTATTCAGCTGTGATACAAGCCTGAAGTCATCGCAATTTTTCAGAAAATCCTTCAAAGAGGATGATCAAGTTTTGTTTCCTCTCTGGCAAGCAGTCAGGAAACTCACCCAGTCATCCTGATTACTATTCAGATCTTTCCTCTCTTCATTCAAATGATGAGAGACCGTAAAATCAGGTGAATAATAAGAAGTTCACAAATGGAGAACTACTATTGGGAAAGCGAGCAAATAAGATAAAAAAATACCATGTCTAAACAGAAAATATTACTGAAGAAGAATAAACATGGGATTTCTCTTCCAGTACAAGACTAAGCAGTTATCAGATGAATAAGTGGGAGCTGGTAAGTGGGTGGTGGTTGTTCTGACAAGATATAGTGAAGCTGTGGAACACCTTAGGTATGGTAGCTGTTAAAAAAGTACATGAGCTCAAGGGGAGGAAAATTCAAAATGCACCACTTCTCATCCAGGAAGTAAAAAAGCATCCTGGGAACTACCACATAATAATTATTCTCTTGCATTCCTTTTTTAGACACAAGCTTATGACTGACTGACTAGCTAGCATTACTTTGGTGTAACACTGCTTATATGAAGTACAAAATGCACTGCTGTGAATCAGTGAACCTAATCATTTCGTATTATGAAGGGTTACTGAGTAATAAAAATTATTTTGAACAGTGACATTTGGGATTTTTTAATATTACTTCTCAAGTTTGTTGGACTGGAGAAAGTGTTTTGTAAACATATCCCCATTGGCTTTCAAAAGAAAACAACTGCTTCTCTGAATTAATCACTTTCATTTTAAAATGCAGTACATGCAGTAGAAAGATCTTGATGGCACATATGTGATAAGTCTTACAACAGTTTGCCAAACCTTATGTACTTTTACCATTAGTAATTTGCTACCCAAGTCTAAACTTTCAGAGTTTCAATTTCCAGAGCTTGAGCAATGTACTTCTACTGGACTTCAAATTTACCTTGCTGTCAGTTATCTTTTTCCTAGGCAGGCACCTTTTATCACCCCCTTGATAATCTACTCAAACCAAGTTCCTTGAATCTTTCACCACAGAGGAAGTTTACTAGTCCTTTGGTAATACTCATTCTCTAAATACTTCTTGACTGTAAATGTGCTGTGCGATACCAATCTCTGTTATCCTGCAAAAAACACTTTTGTGTTGCCTTAATTTTTCTGTTTATAGTTCTTACCACTTATTAAGTTTTCTGTATTTCTCAGATTCTTTCTGATTGTATTTACATACAATAGCTTGAACTTTTTATCTATTTTGATGCATATACATACACACACAAATATATATATAGTTTAAAACTGCCTTCAAATTGTATTTTTCTTGCTGTTTTCTCTTCTATCCCAGTTTATTTCTAACCAGCATTATTCCCTAGCTTTCTTGAAAATTAATTCCTTCCCAATTATTATCTTTGTGTCTTTAAATACATTCTTCCAGATAATGGTTTCCACTGCTACAGAACAGGATACTTAGGAACATTCCCATTGACTTATATTTTAATCCATTTCAATGCAATTATTAATAATCTAATATTTATACAGATCACTTCATTACACTTTATTTAAAAGCTCAGATGCAGCAAGGATCTCTGAATCATTGCTATTGACTTATATTTTAATCCATTTCAATGCAATTATTAATAACCTAATGTTTATACAGATTACTTCATTAACCTTTATTTAAAAGCTCAGATACAGCAAGGATCTCTGAATCATTACCTTAAGCTTAAAAAGGAACCTCCCCACATTTACTATCTACAAGCTCTGGGCATACTCTCTTCCTTTTGCCTTGCACAATGGTTTTTTTTAGCTGTGATTTCCTGGGCAACCTGAAGCTCTGGAAGATGATTATAGATCATCTTAAATCCTTTCTTGTCCCCTAATATTTCAAGGCATTTCTTACATGTTTCTCACTCATCTTGATAGGCCTTTCCCATTTCCACTCTTAGGAAGTTTCACATCTATGTTCTTTTTCATGATGTCTCCCATCAAATAGGTAAGCAGGTTTTTACTGCTCCAAATTATTCACAAGTATCAGAAAAATAATAGCATAATTGGGACTTTCCATTTTAATAAGCAGATTTGATACAAAATGTACCCTTATTAAAAGAGAAATCTTCCATTAAAATTATAACTAATTCAGCTCCAAGCTAATTACTTTGACAAGCAATACTCAGGGTCAAATATACCAAGATAGAACAGATCTTGGAAAATTACTTGTCTAAAACTTCAATATGGAATATGCATCACATCAAAGAGATTTTACAAGTGTTATAGTCACTGGCAAATCACCTGTGCAACTCCATGAAAAAGAATCCCATGAAACTTGAGTTAAAATATTTTTCTTTAAAAGATAAGCATTAAACAAGCTTATGGTCTTGGTTCTGAGGACACAGTGATGAAAGCTGACATTTTCAGGAGTATCGCAATAAGAAAGAGCAAACTATGACTCCCGCTGTAGGGTGCTGCTGCCAAAATACAGAACTGACCAATTATTCCTCATGTGAGGAATAAAAATTATTAGGACGTTTCACTTTTACCACTGAGGAGAACAAACACCTGAGGTGTTTTCTGTGTTAGTCTCAAACACACTGAAAAAATATCACAGTTCTGGTGTATTTCAATTCAACTGATAAGGGTCATTATGCTTTAAGCTGTACAACCCTGGAATAAGTCTGCTTACTCTGAATTTCTATAACTGAAATATTCTGCACCTAGCTTGGGAAACAGAAGGAGAAGCCAAAATACTTCTGGGCAGTTTTAAGTTTATTCCTATCTTCTGAAGGGATATGAGATGAAAAACAGTTAGAAAACACAGTATGGGATGAAAAAGGATCAATGAAGGCTGAAAAAGAATTTAATTGATTGACATTATGAGCTGTACTAAAGTAGAGGGCAATTAAATGACTGAATGGCAAATAAATATACTTGTAATAATAGTATTACACATTTAACACTTATCTGAAAAGTGCTTTGCAAACAATTAGTCTGTACAAGAGTATCAAACAAATTGCATTGACAGAAGAGAGCAAACTTATGAAGTCTGGAAAGTTAATTTAGTTCTGGTTTTTTTGTTTCAGTCTTTATTTTAGAATAGCACTCATTGTATTACAAAACAAGTTACCTTAGGCTGGGAAATCAAGGAGTGAGAATTGGCCATGGCTCCTCAAGTTTGAACTATTACCTCAATTTCAAACACTATTTCTGTCTCTTGATGACTGGTTTATACACAGCAGACATTGTTTTCTTAAACAAATTAAGAAAATCAAATGTCAGAACATAGATACCAGATATAAATGAAGTAACCGCATAAGCTTGTAAAGAAACATCACACGTTTAGAGAGTAAACTGTAAAGAAAAAAAAAATAAAAAAAGACAAATTTCTGTAAATGAGGAGTTTTAGTCATGCATATTATGATCTGATCCTGTGGTTCAAATGCAATTTAAAGCTGTGTAAACCCATTAAACAGCTTAGATTGCTGGAAACAATACACTGAATGCAAGAGTAAGGGAAATAAAAACAAAGCAAGGTTGCTGGAAGTCAAACACTTGAACATGTATTTAAGAAAAATATCTGGAAAACTTAATTCAACAGATGTTTCAAATCGGTTGGTTTATTGGTTTTGGGTTTTTTTTAATTTACAACAAATGGTCTTTTCCCCATTCCTGTGGCAGGACACAATATACAAGCAAAATATACTTTTTTGCCCCTTTTTAAAAAAAAAAAAAAAATGAGATTATGTATACATTAGAAATCCCATTTGGACAAACAGTGAACTCTAAAACCAAACACTGATTCACTTCGCTGCATTCTCTATGTGCTTGTTGCTCAGTTCTGAGAGCAGTTTTGTGTGTAAATTAGATTTTAGAAAACTAAACTAAAAGCACTCCACCAAAGAGCTCTTCAATGAGGACAATTAGGTTCAAACTTAAGAGAGAGCTGACACCACCACATGCAACTTCAGCACCACTAAAAGTTCTTGAACTGTAGCAAACATTAGGAGGTTCCTCCATCCTGTAAAGTGACCGCCAATGATTGAGAGTCCTCAACTCATTTTTCAACTCTGCTGTCCCTTCCTCAGTCACATATGTTTCTGGTCTGAAATCCTTTCTCTTCTTTACCTGCTCTTTTCTACTGCAATTGCCCCTTGCTAAACTGCATTTTTGCTACTATAACATATACTTCCTACTTTCAAGGCTCTACTGTCCTATCAATCAATGCTTACTCCTTCCCACTCCTGCAAAAACAGAGGTGTGACTTGGTGCCCCAACAGTATTGCCCGCAAGTGTCTTGGGCAGTATCACAGCATGGTGAGAGGATCAGCAAGTTTCTAATTTATGACTGCAGCCTAGTATGAGAGGAACGCTCCATTAAACCAAAAAAGATGATGGCAGTTTTCTTGAAAACCAAGAACAGTAATCATACTTCGAGGTCACTGAGGCAGCCTTTACCAAAAAAGGCCTTTCCCACAGGTTTTTCTGATCAGCTGGTTGTGCCCTTGGTTTAACCCTTATGAAGAAATTGCCCTCTCCCTCCCAAGCTCTGGCTACTACTTTCAAGTCTTTTTCAAGTCTCCTCCTTCCCACTCACTCTCACTGCAGCTACTTGCAGATCTGCTAGCAAGCAGAGCCTCTCCCCGAGTCCTGAACAATGACTGCTGCTCCTTAAGTTCTTCAGTTACCTTTTTACTCCCTCCTCCATTCACTTAGGTAGTGACCTGCAGAGCTCCCAGCTAGCAATCAGCTAGTTAGATCTTCTACTGCTACATTAAAAGTTTAAAATGCCTCCTATTCTCCATGAAAGCACTGGGTTGTATTTTTTTTTTTAAATCTATTATTTTAAACAGACTGTTTTTTCTCCTTAGCAACAAACTTGTTTTTTTCCTTCCTTCAGCTGCTAAATTCAGAACTGTTTCATTTGCCTTGACTAAGCTTGCAAAATTTGGTGTGCCACCAAGGTATGGGGGTTTTTAGGATTTTATGAAGGGTTGGGAAGAGAGTGCCACTGAAACAATGGTTATTATAAGCAATTATGACTACATAAAGATTATATTAGTATTAGCATTATTAAAATAGCAGAACTGAAAGGCTTAGGTTTGCCTAAGTATGAAACATTATAATGCTCATATGAATTCTGGGTCTCTTAATAATTTACAGGAAGGGAGAAAGAGACAGGATGTAACATCTCTATCGCTCACTGTACTAGTTGGAAACAGTTGAAGCAGAGCAACTTAAAACTGCAGTACTGCTGAATCTGTTACATAGGAGAAAGAACATGCAAATTGGTCACGATCAAGCTAATCACACATCTGCAGCAGGGAAAGTTTGAATTGAAAAGTGACATTTTACTTAATGGCAGTAATAATTTACTTGCAAAGTTACTTCTGCCTTTGGACTTTAGGGGTGAATGAAATGACCTCATAGGTCTCCTCTAACTCAATTTTTTAATGATTGTATGAAACAAAACAAATGAAACAATATAAAATGACAGATTAGATTAATCTTTAAATGAACAACAGAAACCATATCAAATACTGTATGGAATTAAGTTAATACAGAAAAAGACATAGAAACTAAATGCACCATGAAAGCTTACATTAAACCTTTGGCAACAGCAGCCTCCCTCCTACAAAAGGAGCTACTGGCGTTATTGAGAATAGGTCTGGCTATAGAATTTCTACATGAAGGGTTAAAGAAAAAAAACTGCAACCTTCATTTGAGAGCAAGCCTATCATACTGCATCATCTTACTTGGGTATTGCAAATGAGTGGTGATGTTGGGTTCCCTAAAGCAATTACACAGAAATAATCAAGCCTAATGCTGTGGAAATTCAAGACAAAAAAAAAAAAAGGGACTGAAAAAAGACTGTAACCATCTGCAGCAGCTTGAGGGGGAGCAATCTGACTATGAGAAAAAAAGTGAGAAGAATATGCTGTATTTACATCAGTCATTTTCCACCATTTTAAAAAGCTTCTTCCATTTAAAGTCATTAGCCACAGCTAACATGCCATCCAATTTATCATCCTTTCCAAGTCCTCATGCCTTAAATTCTGATTTTTGAGACAATAAAATAGAACAAAACACTTTACTCTAGGGTAAAATATTAGTTGCTGTGGTTCCAATGAAGTAATATACATAAGCATTTACTACATGCATTGTTTGGTTCAACATACCATGCACAAAGCAGAACTGGGGATGTGCTTAATATTAAATTCATACTTAAACCATGAAATCAAACGTGTGACTGAGTGACATTTCTATGCAAAGAATAGAAACAATATGAGCAGTCTTGTACTGTCAGATGCTGTTTACAAAAAGGGTTTCAAAACACAGTGAATTATTTAAAGAGAAAAATTCTGGGTGCACATGTTAACATTGAACAGGACTGCACAATTCTGCCACTTCAGCAAATTCAAGGGAATCTGAGACAAAATCCCTCTAACAAGAGAGACAGAACTGCAGAAGATGTCAGTCAATACAACCTACCGGGTGATAAGGCTTTGTACTGCTTTGTAACACAGAAGACATCCTGAGAAACGCTTTGGGGAGTTTGTTCTCCCACGGACATTATTCAAACAGATAGTCAGACCGCTAAAAAGAAAATGAGTTTGTGTAATTCATTTCTACCTAAACTTTGAGATAAAAAGGATTAAAATTATTAGACAATGTCATCAAAATACCTTTTTAAATAATGCGTTAGACCATCTTCGCAGCTGATTACTTAGATGCTACTTTTTACTAGAGTTCTTTGCCTACTCAATTGTAAATTGGTTACGGATAACTATACTTTGCTGTAATATCTACACATTGCTACATACTTGCTTCATCGTTCTTACAATGAATGTGCTTGTGAAGTTCTTATCTATACTGCAGTTAGAATAGAAATACAAAAGCACATTACATGAGTATGTATCAAAAATGACAAAAAGGCCAAAAATGTAGCAAAGCATGTGTTTCACTTTTTTTCCACATGAAATTGTGCACATCGTCACAGAGATGCTACATACATGGCTATGATCTTTTATGCATAATGTCAGTTTTGACTAATACTTGATATAGAAGTAAACATTTAGAGAATGGTCATTAATGCGCTCTTGGTCTATGCCAAACCAACCCGAAGAGGGCTTCTTTTTCTCAGTTGCCTCCAGATTAAAAGTGAACAAAAAAAAAATAATGTTCATTGTGCAAAACAGTAATGCTCCCTCACACACAACTAGCTCTGAGCAGCTTGCTGGCCCCTGCACAGGTAAATACTATAATTACCATCCCTGCCTTCCCACTGTTATTTTGTAATTCAATAACAGACCATCTGTAGCTCACTGCTGGTGAATCATCTTGCATCTTAACACATCGTTTGAATTACCTTCATACTATGCAGTACACGTGACGTAAACACTATAAGCAAAATATGTAAGCTGGGTATCTGAATAGTTGCTCCTTATGCTACTAAAGGAAGGTCTGTAAAATAATCTAAATCAATCCTATTTAGCAGAAGTAAAGCTTAACACACGATACCTCTACAAAACAATACACACTATTTGATATTAATGAATTGATAGTGATGATATTGCACTTCACCTATATCACATGAATTTCAGAGATCTCCATGCAATAGAAAATTAAAACAACAGAGACAACAACCTCACTTCTCAAAGCAGCCCATTGCTCTGATACTTTGTCAGATGCCAAGTTTAAATCATTCAGTTAAAAGTATCGGAACAATGTGCTGTTTCTCTGGATACGATCTCTGGGGCCAGAAGGGGAGAGGGAACTGGCAAAAAAAAAGCACCCCCCATAAAAAGCAAAACAACAAATAAAACACAAGATTCAAAATTTCCACTAGACCAGGTTGCTCAAAGGCTCATCCAACCTGGCCTTGAACACTGCCAGGGAAAGAGCAGCCATAACTTCTCTGGGCAACCTGTGCCAATGTCTCACCACCCTCACAGTAAAGAATTTTGTCCTAACATCTAATCTAAACCACCCCACTGTCAGTTTAAAGCCATTCTTGTCTTGTCACTACCTACCCTTGTAAAAAGTCCCTCTCCAGACTTCTTTCAGGCCCCTATTAGGTACTGGGAGGCTGCTATCAGGTCTTCCCAGAGCTTTCTCTTCCCCAGTCTGAACATGCCCAGCACTTGCAGCCTGGCTTCACAGGAGAGATGCTCCCACCATTAGGGCATCTTTGTGGACTCCTCTGCACTCGCTCCAACAGGCCCATGTCCTCTTGTGCTGAGGGCCCCAGAGCTGAACACAGTACTGCAGGGGGGTTTCTCACGAGAGAAGAATATAGGGGTAGAATCCTCTCCCTCGACATCCTGGCCACGCTCCTCTTGATGTAGCCCAGCATACAGCTGACTTTCTGGGATGCGAGTGCATGCTGTCAAGCTCGTGTTGATCTTCTCATCAATCAACACCCCCAAGTCCTTCTCCTCAGGGGTGCTTTCCATTCATTCTCTGCCCAGCCTGTAGCTGTGCTTGGGATTGCCCAGGCACAAGTGCAGGACCTTGCACTTGACCTTGTTGAATTCCATGAGGTTTGCATGGGCCACCTCTCAAGCTCTCTGGATACCATCCCTTCCCTCCAGCTTGTTGACCACATGTCCTACCTGGATGAGAATAGTCCTGCCTGAAGCCTCTGGCAGAAAGCTCCAAGGAGACTCGAGGTTGACCACTCAGCTTTTGGAGTTGGGGATACAGAGAATCTGAAGCCAGCTATACCCCAACAGAGAAAAAGATACTGGCAGCCTATGAAGGGGTTCAAGCTGCTTCGGAAGTGATTGGCACCGAAGCACAGCTCCTCTTGGCACCCTGGTTGCCAGTGCTAAGCTGGATGTTCAAAGGCAGGGTC